>JAQQAE010023480.1:0-10032 GCA_029823295.1 Pseudamia nigra
CAGACACAAGAGGGAGACTTAACAAAATAAAACAGGAAGTGAGGACAAACAAGGGAAACAGACAGGAGTCCAAATGCTGTCATGACATTATCAGCCTCCTTGACTACTAATAATTGGTATTGGCCCGGAAAAAACCATATCAATCTATTTCTGTCGAAAACATATTCACCCATTTATTTTTTGACAAGAATTTACCATGTTTATGCAAAGATAGATTTCTAGAAAGCTAAGCAACAATGCATAATGTATAACAAGTGATTACAAACATATTTACATCTACTAAAGAGAATAATTTTTCTGTTGAATTCCAGCCAGCTGTTGCTAGTAGTCTCATATGCAATGAAATGGAGATAATCTGAGCGAACTGAATGTGTCTTAAATAGTAATAATACTATGGTCCAGTCACTGGTGAATCAGTATTCCTTTAGACAACTAAACCATGAAGATGAAAGCACACTCCATATAATCCCTGTAAATTAGCAACAGTGACCCCTAATGGATGTTCAAGGGACTGATTTTATCTGCGGTGTGTCCTTTTACTAGTTTGTCCTTACTTTACATTCCTGTGCAAGGCTTGACAGAAGAACAGTGAACTCCAGGAAACTTGTGTTCCTCAGTATGAGACCTATTATTGCTGTTTGTTATGTTTTGTAAAACTGAAAAGACACAAATAAATATGTTTCAACCAGTGGGCAATGACCCGGGCTGTTCAGTGAGGCCGATGCGGAAGAAACGTTCAGTTGTACCGTATTTGCCGGATAATTAGTCACATTTTTTTGCATAGTCTCGTGAGGGGAGAGACAAATACATCGGAACAACTTCTATTTTGAATAAATTCGACTATAGGGTGTTCGTCACACTGACAGCCGCTAGAGGAGACGAGCTGCAAGTTCTCCGAACAAATGTGACCTGTTCTGCAGAGCGACTTATGCACATTTTTTTCTTCTTGGCTATGCATTTTTTGGCTCGTTTGACTAACATACCGGAGCGACTTTTCACCCCAGAAAATACGGTAATACTGCTGCTGGTTGCTGGGGAACTATTCATTCAGCTCCAAGTGCTGGGTTTTGATTAACATGTTGCTATGGTAAATTGACTCACCAATGAAGTTGGACCGAGTTGGAGCTTTGTATTTTCTATTTTTTCAATATGGGCATGGCGTTACCTGAAGTATGCTTGACTGCAGTTCTAGGTAAGTGCTTAGATTAACAACACACTTTGTCTGGCACTCTGTGGTGAAGTTTTAATGTGTCAGTAAGCTAGCAGCTAGTATTAGCTTTCCCTTGAGTCCCCTGGCATGCTACGCTCTGCAATACTACAATATGACTTTGTTTGGCAGTGCCTGATGAAGTTTTGCTAAACTAGCTGTTAGCATTACCTTACCCATAAGGCCCCTGACATACTATGCTCCCATGGCTCTGCTTCCAAATATGGTTTCATCCTGTTTTTGGCTCCGAGATGTCATCCAGGAAGTGACGACCCGATTGGCATCAAAACAGCCCTTAAGAAACTAATGGGTGACATCACAGACACTTTGTCCACTAATAAAAACAGTCTATGGTTTCAACATGCTGCATACTTTTTAGCTTGGTAAGCTGTAACCTACTGCAATAAACACAATTTTCAACTTCAAAATAGTGCAGTATTTGCTGTCATACCAGCAAATCAAACATCATCAACCACAGGATGACTGAGGAGAAACAGAAGCATTTCAGATTCCTTCAGCATCTAGTACAGGTAAGAAAAGGACAGACATACTGGCTTGAGGTTGTACAGTAAGCTGAGTTGACTGGCAGGTCTCCTGTTTAATCATTTCTATCAGTCTTCCATGAACAATCGGCTACTAGCTAGTTTGCCAACATTGTAGATTGTACCTTTAAGAAAGTCAGTCTGTCCCTTGAGCATCCATTAGGAGTCAAAGCTGCTAACTTTGGTGGGCCAGAATGCTCCAACCAACTTTTTGAAAATGTTAGAAGTAAGAGTACAAAAAAATCTTTTCATGTCACTGAATATCTCACAAAGTTCAATTAAAGGCATCATTTAAAATGGGAGGAATAAGACTCATGCATAAATCTGCCTAAAGCAAGCCGTCCTCACAAACTGAGAGACTATGCAAGACGGAGACTCGTGAGGTAAGATACCAACATACCTATAACTACTTTGGATGAGGTAAGCACTTTAGCTGTACAAAACTAAGAAACTGTACAAACAGCAACTGTTCTTCACCAATCAGAGCTTCATGCAAGAGTTGGAAAGAGTAGAAAGCAAAGTTTTTATTAAATCTCCACTGGAGTTCACCAGAAAATATGTGGGAAAGTCCAACGTCAACATGAAGGTTCTTGGTTCTGACAAGAACAAAATTGAGCTTTTGGCCATCAGAGTCAATGCTATGTTTGGACATTGCACATGATCCTAAACAGAGCATCTCCAAAGTGAAGCACGGTGTTGGCAGCACTATGTTGTGGGGATGCATATCTGCTGCAGGCCCTGGACGGGTCATCCGGGTACCGGTATAATAATGATAATAATATTGAGTACAGAAAAGTAGAGGGAGACCAAGAAGGACAACTAAATTCATTCTGCAAGACAACTACAGCATACAGCAAAAACTACACAGAAATGGTTCAGAGACAACACTGAATGTTCTGGAGCGGCTGAGTCAGAGCTCCAACTTCAGTCTGATAGAGAATTTGTCTCTGGACTCTAAAAGGGCCATTCAATCATCCTCCCCATCCAACCTGACAGACATTACCCTGTGTACAAGTCAAAGTTATCAGCTCTTTTCAAATACCTGCCATTTACCACACTTGGAGAAAGTCCAAGTCAAACATATAGTACAGGAAAACAAAAGTATGTAAAGGTGATCATTAGTGTCATCCAGTAGACTGTATGTATGTCAACACTGTGTCTCTGCCAGAAGACATTGAAACCTTTTCCTAAATATTTACGTGAAATACAGTATACATTATGAAATATACATTATCAATGTCATTTACAAGGCTGTTACCAGACAAACTGCAGAGCAAACGCTAGAGGAGGATCACAAGAGGCAACACTATTTTGAACATTATTTTGTTCATTTTAAGTAATTTTCCTGATTATTTTGTTCATTTTGAAGATATTTTGTTGATCTTCTTAGTGATTTTTTAAAAATGTTGTTTATTTTTGTTCTAATTTTGTTTCTTTTTGTTAATGCCCTTCCTTATTTTGTCATTTCTCGTTCATGATTAATAATTTTCTGTTATTTTGTTCATTTTCTTCATTGTTTTGGTCATTTTGTGGATATATTGTTCATTATCGAGGCAATGATGTTTATTTTTCTTCATTTTATTCATTATATTATTAATTTTTGTTAATTCCCCTTCTTATTTTGTTCATTTGTGTTTCATATTTGTGCATTTTGTTTATTTTCTTGATTATTTGGTTTGTTTTCTGTTTGGATATTTAGTGCATTTCCTCATTTTTTTCATTTTATTTATTTTTGTTCATTTTTGTCCATTTTGCTTATGTAGTTTGTTTTTGCTCATTCACTTTTAGATTACTGTATGTTAATTTCATTTTGCATGTTTGTTCATTTTGAGGACATTTTGATAATTTTCTTGATTATTTAATCATTCCATTGACTATTTTGTTCACTTTGTTCACAGCGTCATCACTGGGTCGGACGTGTGTCTGTGGATGTATCACAGTGTCACATAAAAATGTCCTCTTCACACAGTACATAATGTTTCAAACTGTAATGGACTTTCTAGACGTTCACTTCCTTCATAAAATCATGGGAATCCTTGAGTGTTAATTTCTCCCATGGTTTCTCCTCCATCATGGTACAGAGAACTTTAGTGTTATGTCCCTCCCCTTCTCGATTTTGATTGGTTGGCAAGTGAGCAGGTACAGCTCAGCATTGAAATGGCCACCACCTCTGATTGGTCAGCACAAAAAATGCCATGTGCTGAGATGGTGATTCAGATCACCATGAAAATCTCATCACTTGTTCCTCATTCCATTTCTGTAATTTCCAGAAAATTTCATCAAAATCTGACCAGAACTTTTTGAGTTATGTTTCTAACAGACAGATAGACAGACAAACCACCGCCATTGAAAACCTAACCTCAGCCTTCGTTGGTGGAGGTAAACAATCACCGGGATGATTTCTAATTTACCAACAAACATATAAATTATCAAAGTTTAGTGCTGTCAAACCTTGTCCTTGAAACATCAAAGGTCAAGGTCACAATAGACAGTTTCCTCTGTCTCACTTTAAACCACTCACGGCCCTTTCACACCAGATGAATGGTGGTTCTTGAACTGGTGCCGTTCAGGTTCCCTGGAACCTCGGTGCCATCTAGTGAACTGGCCCACATTTACACCAGTTTTGAGATTATTTATTCTAATGACTGATGCGTCATTAGCAGGGGTGGTCCTGGGCGTATATTGGCAAATGTAAACAGTACTCCCATGTGCCCATAAACATCACTGTGATGGCAAATCATGAGTTACCTCCCGGCTCATGTTGTCAGAGTTCGCACTTTGGGAACCTACTAGTCTCTTGTTCGAGCCGAGAACCAAGGTTCCAGGTTCTGAACCAAGTGTCTTTTTTGTGTGAGCACTTGGCATTAGGTTTGCAAACGAGGACAGTATGGTTCTCTGTTGGTGTAAAAGGGATGCCAGAGACATTAACACCAGCAGTGGAGTGTTGTTGATGAACTACTTATGATCATTTCTATTAATACTTTCACTAAATATAGTCTTAACACTTTACTAACAACCATTAATATATTCATATATTACTTCACTCAAGGTCAATGTATGATTTTTCTTCAGTTTACTTGATCCCAACAGTGGAAATGTAACATCAAGCAAGTCTTCACAAACAACAGTTTCTCATTGTGAACTAGAAGCAAATTGTAGCCATTTCCTGTGTTTGGCAATTAATAATACAATAAATAATCTAATTATGCTAACTAGAAAGCACTCAGAGAGCACACACCTTCGCCAAGGCAGCTCAGTTCCTCTTTATACGTTTGTTGGGATATGACAATGAAAACAAATGGCCCTCATTATTGGACTCTTTGACCATGAAAACCTACCATTAGCATTCAGAATCACATACAGTATGTATCATTATTAGTTCAATAGTTATTCATGAAAAATAATATTTCCATAAAGGCATTTTTTTCTGGATCTTGCTCCGGAAATGTTGAAGAATTCACAAAAGTGATGGTATTTGAATACATTAGTTAATTCATCAATGTCAGGTGAATGTCTCATTGTTTCAACTCTTCTTCCAGTCTGAACCTCTCACTGAAGCTGGGCTTTGTCTCCACTCGCTCAATGCTGCTCTGTTTTTACTGGTCTGTGTTCAGCACATGGATACGTATGGATTCACGTGCAGCAGTACCATCCTTACCATTATGTGCATCCCACCTAATGAGCCGCAAATAAAATCTAATTTAATTTGCAATACAAGACAATGCAATACATATGGTGCCATGTCTGCTATTGATTCAGTGAGATTTTAATAAGACACAGACAGTGTTGCACAACAGGTTGTTTGAATCATTATTGCTGTGAGGCAAGTTAACTTTATTCAAGACATTCAGTGATCAATTTTGGACTGATTTGGATGACTTTGTGAACCTTGTTTTGCTGATGACAAGTAAAATGCTGCTGTTAGGGAAGTCCCACTTTCTGTTTTCAACTCATTTCACCAAGTTGTTCTGCATTCGGCTCTAATTTTTACTGTCATGTTATGTGTTATGTATTTTCTGTTGGGTTCCTGAAGCAGTGACCCTGCAGTGAGCTGCTGGTCTGAAGGATAAGGGCTGGCCTTGCAAAGTCAGACTGTAATGACTTTTGTCTTTGCAAAATAGTGAGTTGTTTTGATTGAACACATGTTTTTGAGGATGCATGCAGTCATCTAATGATACTTACTAAAGAAAAGGCAGCAGAAAAAGATGTATATTTGAAAAAAACTTTTGAATGTGTTTTTGCTAAGTAAAGGTTGTTTTTTTTTAATAGTGAGAGGGACTTTCAAAATAGTAACATGCAGACAGTGGATGGGAGAAGAATGTCACTGCTACTGCCACTGCATGAATAAGAAAGTACATAAAAAACCCAGAATAGTGTAGAGCTAAAGACAAGCCCTGTATCTTCACAAATATTGTAAAAATTGTGATGCTCTGCTCTGTTCAAAATGTAGACTTTTTGCCAGAAAGACACAAACTGTCACCTTGTTAGGAGTGAGACTCTCCTCGCACATTACTGTATTATGAGACAGAAAAAAAAGATTAAGACCGGCTCTACGCTCTATACACCAGACTAAGGCCACTTATATAGTATGAGGTAATGATGCCGATTATCTCACTAAACTGGCAACTGTCAGTTGTCAAATATTTTTAGCAGTGAGTGAACACTGTGTGTTCAAAGTTGATGGTTTGGAAGGTGTAAAATGGTCCACGATGTTTGACAAGTGCCAAACTGTGACGATACCACAACTTGGTCAGAGCTTCTATGAAACTGCTCTTGTTGCGCTCTTGTTGGGTAGAACGTCCAACTAAAAGTGGTCTATGCATGTCCAACCAGATCTTAGTCTAATAGAGCATCTCTGTCATACCTACAGTAATATTCTGTAGGGATTCTGTTTCACTCACAAAACTTAAAACCTGCAGTCCATAAGACCTCTACAGGTGTTCTGTCGTATCTTGCACCATGACAGTTCAAACAGATCCTTGAAGACCTTGAGGTGAGACTCTATGGATTGGACCTTTTTGTCCAACACATCCTATTAAGATATGTTTGTCCTTCCTAAAACTAATTTAGTGGAAGCAATGAACAAAATGTGCACTTTCAAAGATGCTCTGACTTGTGCAGATCCTCACACTTGTCCATTTTGCTACTTCCAGCACAGACTTTGAGGGCTAAATGTTTTCTCACTGCCTAATGTGTTCCACCCACTAACAGATGACAGTACAAGGTCATCAACATTTCTACCTCTTCACCTACCAGGGGTAATAACATTATGGCTGATCAGTGTAGAATTAATGGGAAACAGTGTCTAGTGTAATTATGCTGACAAATCCCTTTAGCTTAAATTAATGTTTATTTAAGATCATGGTGTTTATATAGGGCCCAGCTGCCATTAGCTAGTGAAATTGAGTCATAAGTGCTATTGATTTGAAATTCAAAACACAATTTTATTTTTTTCAAAATTGAACTTCCATATATTTGTGTGGTCTTTTTGCACGTCTGATGGTATATGTGGTGTAATGTATACTGTATCATTATTGTAAAGTTATATTTGCTTATTTTTTTATCTTGGAGATTTTTTTATCTGGTACTCAGACTGGGAGATGATCAACTCCCAGTCTGAGTCTGGGATGCAGACACACTCTGTACCATTAAAAGAAGGCTTAAAACTTTACTTTTTGACAAAGCGTATAGTCAGGGCGAGGTCAGGTAACCTTCAATCCTCCCTTAGTTCTGCTACATTGTCCTAGGCTGATGGGGGGCAGTGATGTACCGAGCTTCCTCTCTCTCTCCCATTATCTCCCTTTTCTCTCTCCATCTCCCACCCTTTCTCTCTAGTCACCTCTCTTTCGCAGTCCCTAGTGAAGTGCCTAGACATAATCTTGGATTATGGTAGGTGCTATACAAATACAATTGAACTGAACTGAACTGAATTATTTTTCCAGTAGTAATGCATTTACCTATGCTGGGTTTGCAACCTGCAGCTCCAGGGTCACATGTGGCTCCCCAGTGGCTCCGGAGGCTTTGTCCAGTGATGGAAGTAACATATTATGATAAATCAAAATGAACAAAATAAGCACGGAATCAACAACAAGATGAAAAAAATCAACTAGATAGTGAACAAAAATGAGGAAGCAAAAAGTCAATGACCAAAATCAAGAAATCAAGAAAATGAACAAAAATAATCCACAGCACAAAGAAAACAATAAGAAAACTGAACAGCATTCACAAAACTCACTGTAATAACAAATACACTTGATGAAAAGGAATTACTGTATTTTCCGGATTACAAGTCGTGGTTTTTTGCATAGTCTGGCTAGGGGAGCGACAAATACATTGGAGCGACTTGTATAGTAAATAAATTCGACTATAGGGTGTTTGTGTTACAAGTGGAGCAGGTAGGGACCCATACGCTGAACAAATTCAGGTAGCGATTTAACAATTTAGTTTTTACAAAAATGAAGGAGAAGTCTGTATACTGTCGCATGATGGAGCGGGGCGATGGAACCGACGAGACTGGAAGGACGGCGAACGGAGCAGATGGAGGCAGGAGCCGGGATCCAGGGAGCGAAGAAACAGGAGACACAGGGTAAGTAATAATCTTTTACGAAACACAATGCAACGCTGGAACAAGGTGAACTGACAATCAGAGTCTACGATATGGCAGAGTAGTGGAGTTGAAGCCCGGTATATATACACAGTGCAGAGATGAGGTAATGAGTGGCAGCTGGGGGATCCGGCCCACCTGTAATCAGAGACATACAAAAACACACAGAGACAAGAAGGGGGGGAGGAGACGCTAGGAGCTGGAGGGCGTGACAGTTTGTGCCATTGACAGCTGCTAGACGTCACTCTAGGCTTGTGTACCTTCATCTGCCGCATCTGTTTTATTGACAATTTAAAATGTAGGCATTACCAGTAACAACCATACCTGCCATCAGCTTAACACTGAACGTCATTATGCATTTTTTGGCTCATGCGACAAACATTCCGGAGCAACATACAGTATCACTCAGAAAATAAGGTAAAATGGACAGTCATATAAAATTAAGAAAATTTGACCAAAAATGTTCCACAAAGTCAACAATAAGGAATTCAATAATCACACAAATTCACAAAAATGAATAAACTAACAAACAAAATGAATAAAGGTGAATAAAAAAATCACCATTTAATCTGGGAAATAACTGAAAATGACCAAAATAATCGATAAAATGAGCAATAATGTACAAAATAAAAAATTAAATGAACAAAATCGTAATAAAAAAATAACAGCTTCATGAACAAAATCAAAAAATCAAAAAATACATATTAATGTATCATATTGTATATAAAAAGTTGAAATATTTCTTGTGGCTCTCAACTTCTGTCTGAAAATGCCTCTTTATATATATAGTATGTGTATATACTGTAAAAAATAATTCTATTGAACTACAATTCAAAAGCAATGTCTGATTTTCATTGGCTAATTTTCATAAAATGTTTATTTATTATTACTTTTGTCAGATTCAAGTTATTTCTGTGACCATTGTGGGTTGTTCTGTCATTAACAGAGAGGTACTGTACCAACAATTTTATCCACGTCCGTATATTACAGGCCAAAGTTTGGACACACCTTCTAATTCAATGCGTTTCCTTTAGTTTCATGACTATTTACATTGTAGATTCTCACTGAAGGCATCAAAACTATGAATGAACACATATGGAATTAGGTACTTAACAAAAAAAAAAAAACCCTCTTGGCATTCTCTTGATGAGCTTCAAGAGGTTGTCACCTGAAATGTTTTTCCAACAGTCTTGAAGGATTTCCCAGAGATGCTTAGCACTTGTTGGCCATTTTACCTTCACTCTGGGGTCCATCTCACGCCAAAACCATCTCGACTGGGTTCAGGTCCGGTGACTGTGGAGGCCAGGTCATCTGGCGCAGCACTCTATCACTCTCCTTCTTGGTCAAATAGCCCTTACACAGCATGGAGGTGTGTTTGGGGTCATTGTCCTGTTGAAAAATAAACGATTGTCCAACTAAACGCAAATCGGAGGGGATGGCACGTTGCTGCAGGATGCTGTGATAGCCATGCTGTCCATGATCTTGATAGATTAGTTAATTTAAGTGATTACAGTGGTATCTCAGATAACGAATTTAATCCGTTCCGGCGTCACGTTCAGTATCCGAATGATTTGTTATCCGAATGGACTTTTTCCATAGGAGTACATGTAAAACCAATTAATCCGTTCTGGACCCACGACAAACTCCCACATAAAGTATGTATTACACACCCCTACCTG
>JAQQAE010023481.1:0-10032 GCA_029823295.1 Pseudamia nigra
GAACACTGACTACTTTTCATTGTGTCAAAGTGTCATTTCTTCAGTGTTGTCCCATGAAAAGATGTAATTAAATATCTTCAGAAATGTGGGGGGTGTACTAACTTTTGTGAGATACTGTAAATAAAACTTTACTTACTTACTTACTTACTCTCTGGCTGCCGGACGCTGCCTGCCTGCTGCACTGTCATAATAAATGAAGCTAGAAGACAGCTTCTTCAGTTTAGAACTGAAGAAGCTTCCTGGATAGGTAGCAAAACGTCTTTAAACCAAATTTCCAGTCCAGTCGACAGAAGGAAAACCACACGCCTTAAATGAAGCTAGGTTAATCAAATTTCACATAAACATTGACTTTGGAACTAACACATGTAGCTGTGTTTTTCAGACAAAATGAGAAATGTTAAGGTTACCGGGTCATAAAAATACAAAACCAGTTTTAAATAGGGCTGTCAAAAGTGTTAATCCAGATGAATTCATTTGCATGATTAATTTGATTACAAATTTTAACACAATTAAGGCATGCCCAATGCACAGTTGAGAATGGTGCAGTGCCACCGGAAATTGTGGGGGCACTCTAGCACAATACAGCTCATCTGGCGGAAGAATAGAAGAAGAAAAAGAACAGAACACACCATAAACACCAAAAGATTAACAGAAATGGCTCCACTTTTTGGGGAGAGTCTGTGCCATAGACTGTATATATTAGAGTCATGCTGGACAACATCTTGGAGACAAAAACAGGATGCAACCATATTTGGACAAAGGATGGCGGTGCCAGTGGAGCATAGGGAAAGCTAACTAACCACTAGCCTATTGACAGTAAAACTTCACCAAGCAGTGTTAAGCAAAGTCATAGTGTTGTTAGTGTAAACATTTATCCATAACTGCAGTCACGTGTATGTCAGGTACAGTACAACTATGCCCATACTGATTAAATAGATGATATGAAGATCCAACTTGGTCCGACCTCACCGGCAAGAGTAGTTACTATAGCAACATGCAATCAAACCATAGCAGTGATTTGTTGAATTATTTGGCGTGATATCTTAATAATGGAGTAAAAAGTTAAAGATGGACCAGATCACTGATTGGAGGGCCTCAGTGAGTCTACCTCTGACAAACTGACTGACACAATGGATTGCAAAAAACAGCAAACCAGTTAATATCGTCAAGGACACGGGCTTTATGAAGGTTTTGCAAATTGCATCTCAAGATGTTTTGTTCAAAGCACCATCAAGAAGCACCATCATGACGAAAATCCATGGGCTCTATGAAACTGAAAAGAAAATAAAGAAAGACAGCCGTCCTGACAGGAGACACTGGACTTCAGTGAATAACACTAAGTATTTAAATATTTTGCTACTCCTGCAACTACTGATTAGTTTAAATAAACACATGTCATGAGTGTTTCTGTTCCCACAAAATGAAAAACAATGAATGGGTATTAATTATGATTAATCAAAATTAATCCACAGTGGCCCTGTGATTAATCAGATTAAAAATTTAATCCTTTGACAGTCTTAGTTTTAACATATAGCAACTTTATAATCAAAGAGAGGCCCAGCCAATTTGAACATGAGTTCAAATAGATGTTGATCTGCATCTCTGCTGAGAACATTTCTAGTTACAGCGGTTTTTGAAACCATCCTCATTGGAGCAGGGCAGACTGTAAGTACCGTAGCTTGAGTCTTCCAAGGAGGATTGACAAACTTGTGACATGGACACAAATGAGGATTAAGTCCTCCACTTTGTTTCACTATAAAAAGTGATAATTACACCATCCCCTCTGGGAGCAAGGAAATCTCATGCAAAGCCTTGGAAGGCAATAAAATGCAGGGCTTGCCAACAGAAATTGGGTAAAGCACAAAGTCAGAAACAGGTCAAAAACAGTCAGTCAGCCAGCTAAATACTAAATGCAGTGTTTTAACTGTCTCATAGTGTAGCAACACCACACTATGAGACATAAAATCCCCTCCTCAGTGGCCAGTGGAATGGACGGATTAGCCAAGTTACACAGCCAAAAATGTCTGGGAATACTTCTGATTTAATTCAAGGATTCTAGATCCTGGGGCTAAAATAATTTGCAGACCAACTACTGAGAAATTGCCCTGTCCAAACAGACTGAAAGGGGAAGGCAAACACGGAGGTCAACAATGCCATTAGTAGGGTAACGCATCACTACATTTTTCAATTGTTGAGGTCATCAGAAAAAGCTATAAAAATGGAAGCGGTAAGAGTGAAAGAGCTGTAACATTACCAAATACAGCATTCAATATAGTGTCAGCACAGTGTCTAGTGAAACTGGAGCAGATTGCCATTTTACCTGGTTAGCAGACCTGTAGAAAACCACATATGCCAGGCTACCTATAATATGCATCATGTCACTGAAGCATCACTCAAAGGTTTAGCCACTAGCCGCACCATCAGTGCTTGGATTTGGTGTGTAAGATGGCATGGTGGCAGGAGTGGCACAAGGGTGCAATGGGTAAATGTCTGAAGTTTGGTAAACCTGCAGAAAGTTGCAAAAAACAGTTTTTCCACCGCTGATATCACCTTTTCACCATTCCACACATAGTGCTTTTATATGCTAAGACTCTCATACTCATTGAGCACACAACTCTATGAAGGAGAGGATACAGGGATATGACAATGATTTACCCCCTGGAAGCGCTATCTGAACTTTATCATCACATCAACACCATGGCTGATTTGAGACATAAGCATAGCTTGTGAGAAGCTCCAAAGATCAACAGTCCTTGGTGGAGAAGTCAGGCCTTCTCCAATCTTTAATCCAACCTTTGCTCCAACAAGAAGCCCTTGCCACAACTGAGATGGAAAGAAAAATCAGCCTTTCATCCAGTTACAAAGAGCAGCTCTGATGGGTGACAGGAAGATGCCATTGTCACTGCTCTAGTGACAGAAGATGTTTTAAGGTTGAGGGAGTGACGCATCAATGAGTTGTGGTCGCACTGACCTTGCAGTTGACCCTATGGCTCTAAGCGAAGCCTGCCCTGCAGAAAATGTCTAGCAGGTACTAATGCCAACTTGTACAATCGATTCATTCATCAGTTAATTCCCTTGTTATCTCTCACTCAACCTCTCACTCTTTTTAGTAATTAAGCAGCTAACAGCATAAAAAAGCATAAAAAGCAGGGGAGATAAAAGCCAAAGGAGAAAAGTGGCATTAGTCTAAGCTCAGCGCTCCTGTCTTGTTAGAAAGAGACAGACAGACATTTAGTTTCAGCATCTGTTTGATCATTAACTTACTTTGCCAGACACCTTAATAAAACCTGTCACCCCTCCTTGTATTTCAGGTACACATTTACATTTATAGTGCTGTGTCATACTTACAATACCTATCCTTGCCCTCTGTTTATTTTGCCTGTGGACATGTCCCATCTTTATTCCTACAGTGACCATAAGGTATATGTTCATATCAGCTTCAAGTTTCAACCCCTCCTGCTCCCATACAGGCATGGGAAGACTATAATGTGTAGGAGGAAGCAAGGAAAGGTATCACGACTGAAAGTTTAGCATTGTGTTTAGCAGAACAGATCGTCCAACGTGCAGATGTTGAATTTTACATTGTATTATATTACATGAGTACAAACAAAAAGAAAGAGGTAAAAAACAAGTAAGGAGTAAACTGAGGCCAACAGAAGAGTTCAAAAATAGAAAGTAAGAGTTTGACTAGCATAGGAAACACCAGAGAAAGAGAGAAAAAGAGAGAGAGAGACTATAGAGAGGAAGGAAAGAGGGATTAGGGTCTGTTTCCAAAATGTGATTAAGTGTATGATATCAGGCAAACAAAATGTAGACCTCTCACCATTAACCCCCTGCTAACTAGCATGTATGTACATGTGTGTATGTGTGTGCTGGCTTTCCTAAATGGGACTGACACTTCTCAAAGGAGTGATACAGTATACCCCAAACCCCGCCTGCAATACATAACCCATTGTTAAAAGCCAATTAAGACTAGATCAATACTCCCATATGATTTTCCTATCATCTTAAAAAAGTCCCTTGAAACGTCGGAAAGTGAGGTTTTGTCAACTTCAAGGACGAGGTGGAATTTGTGGCAATCTGTTCCTTCTCATGGGCGAATAGCTTTGTGGAACCAACACGTAGATCCACTTTGTAGCATCTTGTGTGCAAATACGATGCATTAGGAGACAGTGAAGACAGATAGAATAAGGCAGCTTTCAACAACATGCTGAAATAACAAGACAGTCAATTTCCAGGAAGATGTAGAACGATGATCAAATTGTGTTCTTGATTTAGCCATGATGTCAGACACTAAATCTATTGTATCTTTAATTTTCTTCACTCTTCCTCTCCGGTTGAACTTTTTAAGCTTGACTGAAGAACAACAACATTTATTTACATGTTTTGTAGTTTAGTGAGTGTCAGTTCACGGAGATAATCTTTCCAAAAACACTTCTTCTATGTATGAAGTGTTTTTCTATCCTTCAATCTGGATGTGAAATAATTACTGTTCCAAGTTGAAAGTTTCACACTGCCATTTGTTCATTACCAGAGTTCTTATATTATTTTCTCAGTTTTTCTCCCAAAACATTGAACAGTCTTGCACAAGACCTTAAATGGACATTGCATCAGTCATTTGTCTTATTTGTCTTTCTGTTTTAGCAGCTCTGGCCAAGATTACATCTCACCCCTATCATAAATGTACTTACAAAAACATCCCTCTAGACACACACACACATTCACACACACACACACAGACTTGACCAAAGCTTATGTCTATCACTATTATTCACTAAATGTCCAAACAAACATCCATCACACTGAGCAGGTCAGAACCAGGATCAACAATGAATGTGGCAGGACCATCAGTGTGTGTGTGTGTGTGTGTGTGTGTGTGTGTGTGTGTGCAGGCAAGTAGATGCCTTCGTGCCTATGTTAAAGTGGGTGTTTGAGTTGGGGCCAGGTTTAATGCCATGAAAGTTCATACTGTATAAGGTATGTGCATGACTACTTCAACAACTCTGCCAAAAATATCTGTTTTATATGAAAACTATAAAACATTACCAGTGCCTCCCATGTTGAACAAGTGTTACTCAGATTCCAGTTTTTATAAACAGATAGTAAAAAGTGAACTCTCTTTCTTGCACAAACAGAAAAAAAGTAATAATTTCTGTCAGCCAACAGTTCAAATCATTTTATGTTTATTTGCAGATTTATGAAGGACAAATAAAAAAAAAAACTGAATGAGACTGGGGGGGGTTTTCCTGAGACTTTGTCCAATCAGAACACAGGAAGTCAAACCCTTCCGTTCAAACACACTCTCACAAACGTTTGAGCAAAAATGCACACAACCCACACCTAGCAGGGGAATAAGCTGCTCTGAAGGAGTATGATTCTTCTAATCTCTCTGAAACCAACTCTGTGCCTGGTTCTGCAGGACACTATCCACACACACTCATCTCTTCACAAACACATAGGCTTCAACTTATGCAGCACATTCTTACAATCTGGCTTAATTAATTTGTCTCCTCTAGCAATTTGCCAGGACTCTTATTTAACTTGGTGATTACACGAGGATTAAGGGGTAGAAAATAGATGGCTGGATGGATGGATTACATTGCATTTTGCAGAGTGCACATTAGGCGTGCACATGCTCATAAAAGAATATGCGTGATAGGAGGTGTTTTGCTGGCCATGCATGAATGTGCATATGTGCACTTCTGGGTGTGTGCTCTTAAGTGTGTATGTGCGTGTTGGGGGGAAATAGGCTAATTTGTCTGTGTATCCTGACCATGTTCATACACGCTGCTGCTGCTGCTTTAATGAGGAACACATTTGGGCTGATATTACTTCCACATGCTGTGGAGACTGGTGGGGAGGTGGCTTTGAGAATACAAATAGCCCTTTTTCAGTGCACACATGGACACACAATTTTACTGCTCCTTTTTCACCTTTGTGAATTGCAGTTGATCTTAATAATTGCCGAAAGTGGTGCAGGGATAATTGATGGAAGATGTAGAGTTGAGAACTGGAGGGCTTCTGGAATGATAAGCCTATAAAAAAAGAAAAACGTATAAGTTGGTTTAGCCTTTTCGGTGCTGCAAGTTGATTCATTACATGAAAAATTAATGTAGATGTAGAAGTTTACATTTAATCCTCCACACACTGAACATAACCCAGAGGCGACCTGGTTGATCCTGCCAGTAGCATATGCTTGTCTCAAAGATTAAGCCATGCAAGTACACACGGCCGTTACAGTGAAACTGTGAATGGCTCATTAAATCAGTTAAGGTTCCTTTGAATGAGGATGTACTGTACATGTCCTATCATTTCTAGTTAGCATGTTCACATCTGTCCAGACAAACCTCAAGGCTAGAAGAGACAGCATTCCTGTTCCTGATCCATTAACATCCATCTTGAGATATCTGACAAGTGTCCAGTTGTAAGTCTATCCATCCAGATGTCTCTTGATTTCCCCACCTGATACAGATGTAAAAATAGCCTATTTATAACCTAAATCATGGTGCATGTCTTATTTCTACTCAAACAGGATGGATTTATAATGTTTCTTTGCAAATTTAAATCACTATGCTACTTGAAGGTAACTGGGAGCTGCTTGTAAGGTGAAGTGTCTCCTGCCTAATATTATTTCTGTAAGGCAACAGAGCTAGTGTATCCATATACTGTCTCTTAAATATCAATTTTATATCACAGATAATTTTCTGCATTTTTATTGATTGTATTGCAATAATACAAACTTTAGCCATGAGTATTCAAGTTCTTAAAATATGTTTCTGAATTTCTACTAGATAATACAAACTGTGAATAGTCTAATTCCTTGAAGAGAAAAAGTGTTGAAGGCTGAATGTTATTCACCATACTGACATAATTTAGAGATTTTTATAATCCACAGATTATGCCAATGAGCATGTCAGCTGTACTTCAATACATCCCAGCATGGAAACCAATGAATAATGAGGACATACTATATGCATCCCAGACCACCTTCAAATGGATCTGAATTGGAATGGTGGATGCAGGGAAGACCACCAGACAAGATACCAGAGCAGTGAAAGTCCATCACTCCACAGTAGTGTGTTTACACCAGCCAGAGAAATAACAGCAGACCAACCACAACCTGGTTGACCACGTGTAACAACCACAGACCATAGATTCATCTCTCACACCTCAGAAACAGGTTCCAACCCAGTACATAGATATAATCAAAGACAGACACAAGCACCATACATTGATGAACTAACATAATGTAGACATTTGCAAAAACACAAACTATACCTCTGATTTACAAATAAATGCAGTGGTGCATTATTAAATGTCTTGAGTGTAAATTACGTGTATTCTCCAGCTAATTATAAATTGGTGCATCTTTGGTTTTCTGAATTCAAAGCATCTCAGGCAGATTTATTTTTGCTTCCATACTCTTCCTTTTCACCTGTAGCTCAGACTCAACCTTGACTACTGTATTAATATGTTTATTAATTAATTATTGTTTACAAAGGAGGTTTAAGAACGGAAAAAGAAAGTCTGAAGGAAAGCATTGCCCAGGGGCAAGATCAGGGCTCAATAGAGCTTTTTCTCATTTTGGGGCAGGTCAAGCATGGATCGTTAATACCTTACTAGCGGCACAGTTGGATCTAAAAATGGAAAAATGGTTTAAAAAGGAAAACTTAAGACTAGCAGTAAAATAAAACAATGGTGTAGCTCTTGGTGGAAAGATGGAAAACACCAGATATGCAAAGGAAAACAGACTATTTAGTAATATTAAGTTTAGTCCAAATTCTTAGAGTTTCAGGAACCATTTCATTAGAACTTGCACGTTTGCATCAGATTAGTTTGTGGAGCCTGCACCATTAATTCATCGTGACGTTACTTTTAGGGTTTGATGTGCAATGAAAAAGCCCACACACATAGGATGCATCTGATCCACTGACAAATCATTCATTCCCAAGAAGCGTGAGGTATGGAAAAGAGAACACTAGAGAAAAATCTGGTAAGGAAGGTGAAAAGGAGTAATGAAGAGAAAAGAAGACAAGAGGAAAGAAGAAAAAGAGAGAAGCTGACAGGGATGAAAAGACCTACAGCTATTTTTTTAGAATCTGAGGGAATGTGAAGAATTGAACCCAATGACATATGAAATAGAGCAGACCTGCACACGGAGCCAGTTCACTTCCCCTGGAGAAGATATGGAAACAGTGATAGGGAGCAGGAAAAAAGAGGTAGAGAGGAAAGCAGCACCGAGAGTAATCCAAATGAAAAGACGTGTGGGTTTAACTGTTGAACTACTAGAGCAGAGTATGAATCCATCAAGGGACTCAAAAGAATGGGGGCGGAGGTAAGGAAGACTAGAAGGGTCCTGAGATATCATGCAGTGAATGGATGAAAAAGGAACCGAGGTGGAGGAAAGGAGAGCAGAAAACGAAGAGGGGGGGGGGTCATTAAAGAGCTCTAATGACCTGCTGATTGACGAGGGGCCCAAACTCTGACCCCAAATTACTGCAGAGCCTGAGAACCGGCTCTGTGCTCTGGAAGTGTGTCTGTGGCGGTGGGCATCTGCGTGGAGGTGAATATTAACCCATTCCTGCACAGAGTGTACTGGCACAGCCCTGATGTTTAAAAATGAAAATGATCATGCAGCATCCAAAATTTATTTACAGATGTTTGAAGGCAGATATTGTGCTTTTAGCCACAACTTGACAATTGTTTCCATTATGTGAAGTCATCATCAGGTCCTGTTTTTAGTATCACAGACAGAAAACCATACAGATCACAGATGACTTGATCCAGAATATTACTCCATCAGTACATACGTGTCCTCCCAGCATTACTCGTGACATTGTTAAATAGCCATGAGGTAAATTAAGGTAGCAGAAAATCTTTTAAAGCATCACAGCAATACTCTTTCTTAGTATAGTCAATAATAATTACAACAGACTTTGCAGATTTATATTGGGCTGCTCATTTTTAGACACCATTACATAATGTACAATTCATTCAGCTGGCTCTCTTTAGACAACAGACATCAATTTCACTGGTATCACTTTAGTTTCAAATGCATACGGTACATTTTAATTTTTGTTCCTTACACATCCACTTACTAATTAAGAAGCTGCGATGAAACTCTCTTTATGGTCCCTTTTGCATCGAACAGTGTTAGTAAACAAGCTTTTATGTTTTGAGCTCCTTTGGACTGGAATACTTTACCCTCAAGTATCTGTACTTTGTCATATTTTCATTGATTCATAAATGTTTTCTTTTCTCATCTCAAAATGTGTATGTTTTCAGTAATGACAGCACTGTTTTTGTCTAGTGGTTTCTTTTTTAAACTCATCTACAGATTCATCCTTTTCATTTGTCATATTACTGTAACCGAGGTTATAACTCTTGTCTTTTGTGAAATTGTAGTTTTGTTAGGTTTTTGTTCATTCTTCTGTTCTTTGCCTGTATATTTGTTTTGTTCTATTATAACTGTTACATCTTGTCAGCCATTTCTAAGTGTTTTGGACCACTTCGAAAACTAGATGATACATTTCATTTTTATTTCATTTATTTATGGAAAGGGGCTCCTCCATGAGTCGCCACCTTATATGCCCCTGGTAGGGTCACCCAAGGCAAACAGGTCCTAGGTGCGGGTCCAGACAAAGCGTGGCTCAAGACGACCCCCATGAAGAGGGGAAGATTTGGATTCAACGTGCCCTTGCCCGGACGTGGGATACCGGGGCCCCCTCCTGGAGCCAAGCCTGGGGGTAGGGCTCGGAAGTGAGCGTTTGGTGGCCGGGCCTATGCCCATGGGGCTCGGCCGGGCATAGGCCGAAGAAGTGACGTGGGTCCCCCCTCATATGGACTCACCACCTGTGTGAGGGGCCGTGGGGGTCGGGTGCAGTGTGATATGGGTAGCGGCTGAAAGCGGGGGTCCTGGCGGACTGATCCTCGGTTGCAGAAGCTAGCTCTGGGAACATGGAATGTCACCTCTCTGGCGGGGAAGGAGCCTGAGCTGGTGCGCGAGGTGGAGAGATACCGGCTAGATATAGT
>JAQQAE010023482.1:0-10032 GCA_029823295.1 Pseudamia nigra
GGGGGGAGGGGGGGCTCTGGTGAAAACAAACCACACTGATAAACATTCAGCTGTGCTGTCAATGAATAATGCACTGAAAATCTGGGAACAGACACTGTTGGGCATGACAAACACGCTGCACCTGCGGGTGACAATTTTGGCTGATGACAGAAGAGAGATTTAAACATGTTCGCTCTGTATGAAGTGAAAGGAAAACGGCACAAACACTGCCCCGTTTAACTGTTCGGCTGCCAGCGTGCGGTTCTGACTGTACACCGAGTTGCAGACTGTTACGGATTGATGTTTTGTGGTTACAGTTGTGTGATGTTCTCATTCTGTATTGCGTGATAATATCAGATAATATCATTTTATCTACTGTCAAACATTTTGAGATTAATACAGTTGTAGTTATCATTTTAGGCCATTGTGAGCGATATGACATTTGAGATTGACTTTTGTATCTTTGTGATATTATGGTTTCTGATTTTGTACAGTATTTATTTTACTGGATTAGACAAAACAGACATTTCAGTCTGTGTGTGCAGCCACAAAACCAATCTCAATTAATTTTACATAAAATTGAAGTTATATTCAGCATATTCTATACTGATTTGGTGGCTCTTAAATGATGTTTTTCACTAAATTCCACTGAAATCATTATGTAATAAATGCTTCTGTTGTGACTATAAACAACACTCTTACTCTTAAAAAAAGATTAAACTAAAGTTAAACTAAAGTTCATCAAAGTAAAAGAAAAATTCCACTTGCACTTGCCTGACCTTGCCTGAAAGGACTTACTGCAAAAGCAACAGATTTAGGCTGTAACGTTTTTATTAAAGCATCAGTGGAAGCTGTAAGAAAACAAATAAATGGAGGAAAAGCTCAGAAATATTTTTGTAGTGTTGGATCAAAGTGTAAGTTTTGATCCAGCAAAACTAAGCACATACTGTTCTCACAACACTGTAGATTTAGTCGATGAATTTACTGTTTGCCTTAAATCCTATTTTTTTTTTGTTGCTATGACAATCTGAAAGAAAAGTCCTATCACTAGTGCAATATGAACTACTGATACAATTCCTAAAATGCATTTTAATATTGTTTTTGATTTTAAATGAAGAGCAAACCTCTATTTCATGAGACTAAATTATAGTAAAGCTAGTACCAAATGTGTACTTGATGGGTTTTAAAATTATACCTTTTTGTACTCGAAAAGTTTTAGCAGTATGATACTGACACTGAACTACTGTTCTCAGTTTATCTATGCATACTGTATGTGCCTCTATGAAGCTAACTATAAACAAATGAATTACAGTCATACATCCATAAGCTGAACATACACCCTCATCAGTGACACAATCTGCTCTGTGACATTTCATTTTATGCCACCCAAGTTTATTGTGCCGTATTTTCCGGGTGATATGTCGCTCTGGTATGCTAGTGACACGAGCCAAAAAATGCATAATGAAGAAAAAAAATGTGTATTAGTCGCTCTGCAGAACAGGTTGCATCTGTTCGGGGAACGTGCATCAAACGTGCGGTGTGCTTAACGGAGAGTTCGCAGCGTGCCTCCTCTAGCGGCTGTCAGTGTGACAAACACCCTGTAGTCGAATTTATTCAAAATACAAGTCGCTCTGATGTATTTGTCGCTCCCCTCGATAGACTATGCAAAAAAAAAATGTGGTAAATCTTTAGAGGTGACTTTTAGTGCCTTTCCAACCTGAGTGAGTTTTTCTGTTGTTTTCTTCCTCTGACTTGTTTCCATCTTGCTCCATTCCACTTCTCTTGTCAGATGCCTTAAGTGTTACTATGTATGGAGAATCAGCCCAAGTGACATGGTCACCTGTCACTTTCACAGAGATCAGGCATCTCTCCCTCTCTCCCTGTGGTGCACCTGTGATTGTCACTATGGCAACGGTAACCTGTTGACCCGTGGGGTTTCTCGTGATGGGGTCAAAATCATCTGCACCTGCAGCTGAGGAGCTGTCTGTCAAGTCAACACTTGCCATCAGGCTTTGGATGGATTCAGACCTCAGCAGACCTCAACCGAAATTAGTTTAAAGTTATTGAAGAGCTCTTTTTTTGCCGGACATTTTTCTTTTGCTTTCTTCTAAAATGAAGCTCTTGAGATCTGCCATGATGACAGACAAACGGTTCCTTTGATGAATGCGGTTCTGGTTATGGTTTGAAAAAAGTGCACGAGGCAAAAAGAAAATTGAAGTGAGTTATTGATCACACAGTTGAAAAACAGAAGAGATTATTGACTGGAAGAGGCATATTCAGAGAGGCAGCTATCCAATTTTCAACCATTCTTCAAGAGCAGACGATGATATACATTTCTAAATTCTCACTGATTTCACATAAGGAGCTGGGGTGCAGTGCAAAAACTAAACATTAAAATTACTAAACAATCAAAAGTCTAGCTACAAATTGCAGTGGGGGATTTTTACTATGTTTTATGTTTCTGCTAATCCTGAGTATACGCAGTATGACCTCAGTGGCAACGCAAGAGCAAGCTGCAGATAAGCTAAACATTATTTATCATTGATGGATGTGGTACTTTTTGCCTTTCCTAAACAGTCTGGAGGCGACTCCGATGAGTGGCAGCATTCACATTCCAATCATTGTAATTTCTAAAAGTTTTGCAGAAATGTACAATGGCATCACTTTATTCTGATGACTGGATTGAATTTGCCTTGCTGTGTGCAGAAATGAGGATTGCGATATGAAAACAAAGTGCAGTAACTCAAAAACTGGTTAAACCTGGGTGAAGAATTGGACTTTGTGATGCCTGATTTAGTTTGTGACAAAGTGTTGTGAGTAGAGGTCGACCGATTATCGGCACATATATTTGGAATTTTGACATATATCGGTATCGGCGTTTTTAAAAATCTGACGGGGCGATATCAAGAAAGTTAAAAACTGTGTTATTTCAGCTCAGCCCTTCCTCTCTCCTGCTGCTTCTGTCTCACCATTGTTCCGCCTACGGCGCCATCTGATTGGTTAAAACAAACCACAGTGTGTAAGCCGTGTGTGTACTCACACACACGGCAGAGAGGTAGCGTTTTCTGGTGTGGACAAGCTCCGGAGAACGCAAACATGTGCTGAAGGTAAACGCAGAAAACTCCCAAAATTATAATAAACATCCCAGTGCTCTATGTCTACTAACGTTACAGTGTACATCAGAAGAGAGCAAGGTAAACATTTGCTGCCACTAATGTACCTCCCGTACCTCTTACGTACCTCCAGACATGTCTGTGAATTACTTGAAAGAAGGTGCTGATAATCATTGACAAACAGTCTGTGATAGTAAAAGCATGTGTGTGTGATTGACAGAGAGCACGTAGACTCAGTTCACTCTTGTTTTCTTGTAGGGAAACAAGCCAAGGTGGACACTGATTAGTTTATACCATAATGTTAGTTGTCCGGTCTGACTGTAAACACTCAGCAGACGATGTATTAACAATGGGTTGAACGTATGTAATGTGGAGAAGAGTGTCTGTTTGCATGAAAGTCACATGAAAAATTCTACAGCTCACGACTACTAAAATAACTTGTGAGTCTAGGATCCACGCACTTCTGGAGCTATTTATTTTCTATTTTTTTTGGTTAAATAAACATGCTTTAGCCATACAAGTTAAGTGCTTGTATTATTCAACATTTTTACGCCAATTTTTTTTTTACAGTTTTACTGCAAATAAATATTTGCAGTAAAAGTGTAATTATTTGCTCCAAATTTTGCTCCAAATATCAGTTATTGGCCTCCTTAGCTACTAATAATCAGTATTGGCCCTGAGAAACCCATCAGTCGATCACTAGTTTCAGTTAAAAATGGCATTTGACATTTGTAGTAACTCCAAATGCCAGGCAAAAACTGAAGCAAAGATAATAAGTTACTGCACTCTGGCTACAATTCCCTGGTGGTTCTACTGAAAATGATCGTAATAATAAAGTACTGTATATAATCAGTATGAGCAAAGTTCTGCAAAACAATCAAGAAAAGGAATGAAGTTACAAGGAAAGCAAATAAAACAGAACAAAAATAGAAGTAAAAATAACAAATACATGTCAAAGTTGAACAACAATGAACAAAGTATTCAATAAAATAAACTGAATTACATGAGTGAGTGAACTCATTTTCACTGTAGAGTTTACCTTCGTAGGGCAGTGCACTGCAGATATGTAGTGTTGTGGACATCTACGAACATGAATAGCATGATCCAGTAGGTGACGGTGAACTTCCAGGTGCTGTCAATCATGTTGCCTCCCATTCACTCACTTGTGGAGCTTCTCTCCTCCCCACTTATCCTCACTGCACACTCTACCCCAGCCTGCCCTCCCCACTGCCTCCCTCTCTGTGTACTGACCTGGTCCGGGGCTGATCTGGTTGTCATAGAGGTGGATGTCATCTCCGCAGGCAATCGGCGAGTCCTGTCCCTCCTCTCGGCCCTCGCTGCCCTCCTCCTGCTCTGCCTCCCGCTGCTCTGGGGACACAACAGCACAGGGTCACCTCTTGGACCTCACAGACTGCCATGCAGGGCAGCAAAATCACTCCTTAAAATTATCCTCTGTCAAGGTACCAGACATCCCATAATTCAACTGCACTGTCGACTTCTTCACGAGACAGCAAGACTTGTTGGAATGAAGACTGTGATGTGTATCCGCTTGCCAAATTTGTTAATACAGTTAAATGAGCAATTAGCTATCATGTGTTTTGTCTTCTATTCATTTCAAACTAGACCAAAACACAAACATAAAAAAATAATGAGTGCAGTGTTGACAATAAAACCATAACCATGCTTGGTCAATAATAAGTACTGTGTAATTCACTGTCCACAATTAAATCAGTTCCATGTGAATGCATGCATCACTTATTATTCTGTAAACACAGGGATCAGTGCCCACTGCAGGACAGGACATAAATTCTTCTGGTATAATCCTGCCACAAATGTTTAGACAGCAACAGCAAACAGTTACAAATATGCTTTTACCTTCCCGGTCTCAGAAAACATGTGGTGTTTTTAAAAAAATATGGAAATGGTTATAATTATTGGCTGAAATAAAACGTATGTTTGGTTTGGTCTGATTTGATATTTTCCCTGTCAGCAAATACTAAAGGCAAAGTGCCCAGCACATAGAACTTATGATAACATGTCGTATTTGTGTAAAACTCAAAAACAGACAGAAAATCTTCACATCTGAGAAGCTGAAACTGAAAACACTGTTAATTTCTCATACTGTATTTGTAAATGGTTTTAATTTGAAGATCCTAGATTAGTGGCAGTGACTACTAATTGTGGGTTTAAAGGCAACGCAAAACACAGTGGCTCAGAACTCAACAACAGCCAACAGCAAAACAGTAAATACACATTATAAAGCATTAGGAGCAAGACAAACCAAGAAGCAGCAGATCATCCATGACAGTCTGTAAGTGTTTTCCTTTTGAATTTAAAAAAATCCCAGTTAGAATCCAGTTTGAGTTCTTCAGGTAAGAAGTCCTTCATGCTGATTCTCAAACAGAAAAAAGCTGTTTGTCCAAATGAGTATTTACATAAGACCAATTCACAGATCCCATTGGATGCTTCTCATGTTACTGAGCCTGAAAATCTGAGAGGAACCGCGAGGTCACAGAGCCCCAGAAGAGCCTGATTATGTGGGCATATTTATGTGATCTTATCAGCTTCCTGTCCAAAATTTTAATTGCTTGATTGTAAATCATCATAAGAAGCTCGACTGTTGTGGATGTTGCATGTGACCAAAGGGTTACACAATCAATTAAATGTGAAAAGATCCATCATTTCAGGCTGTAAACAGTGCTTTGGAACTACATGCAGCATGAAATGAAATGAGTCTAAATCTGCCTTTGACAAACTAAGGATCAGGTCCTAAAAAGGAGTGAAGATTTGTTTTTACTGGGTTGCCAAGTGAAATACTTTAAAATAAATTTGATATGTGAATTCACTCCCCTGGTTAAAGTAGAAGAAAAGTGGAAGAGTTTATAAAGTTGGCAAAGAACCACTAGAGACGTGTGATTTGAGGAGGAGAGCTATCGATTCTAAAACACGCAACATGATAAAAGTGAAGAAAAGACAACAAATGACATAAGATGTCACTAGATAAAAATGATGGAACCAGACAAAAACATCAAAGATGCAAAAAACTGAAAAAGAAATAAGAGAAGTAATAAGATGAAAATGTGACATTTTATCCAATATTGTTTTGATGACAGAAGATGCAGCAAACACATTACGATTCTTGGAACAAACACACTGAGTCCATTCAGTAAAAAGCAGCTATGGACTGTAAATGAAACGACAGCTGTGTGGATTTAAAATGACGCTTAGCTGATCACTGGTGTTTTTGATATAAAAATGAGTCTTCGATGGAGCTGCAGGTAGATGTGTTTTTTTTTTTGGCGAGTAATGATCGGGATTTTGTATAAAAGAAAGCAGCACAGACCCAGCCTGGAGCTTGTTTGTATGACTCATCCTGTTCTCTCTTCCTGACACAGCAGCCCCTTAAATCCAATCCTACAGTAAATAGCAGGCGCCCAAATACCATCCAGTGATCGCCTTGATGCGACGAGAACAATATCTCATACTTGTGCTCTTTATCTGTTGACCTTATCCATGAGGAGGCCCCAATTTCAGTTCATTCAGTTTGTCTTGCATCAGGATCATCCCTCAGCACTTGACATTATTTGAACCTCGCTGTGTTGTCGCCTTGTCTGCTTCCCTCTGTGCCTCAGACTCCCCGACTGGGCTCTGACTTTCAAGTCACCTTGGCAGAGCCGCTGTCGAACAGGAGGAAAAAAAATCGAAGGTTTACTTTAAAATGCTATCAATTTTGGGAAAAGTTGATTAATTCTGTATTTGAGAACATTTCATTCTGCCAGTTTTTTACCAACCAGGCAATTTTTTTTAATGTTATAGTAGTTTAAATATTCAGTCCAGATATTAAATTGACTGTCCCAAGACTTATAGTGGTCTACATTACCAATGGCTTTCTGGACTCTTTATACAATGTGATTTGAATAATAAATACCGTCAATTATGCAGCATTTTAAATTGAGGTGAGTGGTGTACACAGTCAAGTTCGCTTTGTGGAACGATGACCAAGCATGTAATATGCAAAAAGAACAAAGGATGAGGATCGAGGTATGTTTCATATAAAAACACTAAATGATTGATGCATTTCCTTCAACTATTGTGCAATGTTCTGCAGCAGCCTGAGATGTGTTTTGAGGTGTGACGCAGAGAAACCGTACTGGCACACAAGAGTAAATTAGTTTCAGACTTTAAACTACTACTCAGCTGCTTTCTAAGGCTGCAGCACACCATTATTTTATTCCAGCTACTAAGATAAAATGTTACTTCAGAGAAAATTAGGCATTTTTATTTTTTACAGTGGTAAATGGTCTTGCACTTAATTTTATACAGCGCCTTTCGACCCTACAGCACTCAAAGCGCTTTGCACTGCTTTCCATTCACCCAGTCACACATTCGTGCACCAGTGACACTCACTGGGAGCAATGTGAGGTTCAGTGTCTTGCTCAAGGACACTTCAGCCTGTGGACATGAGAAGCCCGGGATTGAACCGCTAACCCTTTGGTTCCTGGACAACCCGCTCTACCAGAGTGCTGGCTCGACAAAACAAGGAATGCAGACTATTCGCTCCTTTCGGCTGCCACGAGCTCGACTGTATCAGCACCTCTGAAACTTTCTGAGCTTCACTGGACTGAAGAGAAAAGAATTAAGAAAAGATCGATAAAACTAAACATTTTGTTTAAGAGGGGCCATTTGCAACTAGTCCCATGCTGTTGTGTAAGTCATTATCTGCTAAATACATTGATCACAACAAGAAATGTCTTAATTTGCGTGGCTAACCACCTCTGTTAAATGATGTTCTGAGCTGTAAACCACAAACATATACCAACAGTCAAAAGTTTGGACAGTGTTTTGTCTTTATTTTATTCTTTTCAACATTGTAGATTAATACTGAAGGCATCCAAAAAACTACAATACAGTATATCCATATCAAGGCAAGAAACACTGTAGTTAAATAAACAGAAAAGACAGTCCATCATTACCTTGAGAAATGAAGGTCAGTCAGCCAGGAGAATCTCAAGAACATAATATGAATTTGTACAGTAGTTGTAAGTAGCCATAATACTAGTGATAATCATGCCTGTGATTTGACTACCTGATGAATGTGATGAGGGAATGCCACGAGTGTGCAAAGCTGTCATCAAACTACACGTGGCTACTTTGGACAATCTAAAATATGAAACGTGTTCTCTTTTTTCTTTACTACATAATCCTGTATGTGTTCTTTCACTGTTTAGATGTACTCACTATTAATGTACAATGTCGAAAATGATCAAAATAAAGAAAAAACACTGAAAAGAAGGTTTGTCTGTGTGTCTGAACTTTTGACTGGTAGTATGCCTGTGCAACATCCTGCAGGTTTTGCTCAAAATGCAACAAAGCTCAGCGTGCATCCACAAATTTTTATCATTTGCATTCCACTAAATAATTTCCCCTTAATATGTTTCCCCGTTAAACATTTTAGAGAATCAGATTACGATTTTTCTTTTCCTAAAGAACAACAGTAGTGTTTTAAACTCACACCTAGTGGCTGATGGTAATACAACCGAACACTGGACACCATCCAGAATAAAACCGAAAATGTGGGATCATGGAGGTGCAACATGGTGACCTCTGTGAAGGCCAATCCGGTCCCTCACATTCTACACTGTAGCAAAGAGAGAACAGGCTTAATTTTCTGGTGATTAGAGTCTGCTGAAAACATAACTATGAAGATTATATTCCATTTGTGCAATTAAATGCTAGAAATTAATCTGGTAAAGTAGTAATAAAAGTGTTCTGTCTCTGTCACTCCACAGAAAATGTGTTGTTCATCACCCAGCTACATTTGAATGATAAAATAAATCAAGTGCTGATATAAAATTAGGTTTCAACATCATGAAAAATATGCGGAATTGTTTACTCTGAAACATACAGCACAGGCCAAAAGATTTAATGCTTTTCCTTTATTTTCATGACTATTTACATTGTAGATTCTCACCGAAGGGGTCAAAACTTTGAATGAACACGTATGGAATTATGTATGTACTTAAAAAAATGTGAAATAACTGAAAACATGTCTTATATTCTAGTTTCCTCAAAGTAGAATAATCAGACCTTTGGTCTGATTACTGCTTTGGACACTCTTGACATTCTCTTGATGAGCTTCATAAGGTCGTCACCTGAACTGGTGTTGGAAAACCATTTCAGGTGACGACCTCATGAAGCTCATTGAGAGACACCAAGGGTTTGCAGCGCAATCAAAAAAGCAAAGGGTGGATACGTTGAAGAAACTAGAAATAACATGTTTTCAGTTATTTCACAATTTTTTGTTAAGTACATAATTCCATACAGTATGTGTTCATACATAGTTTTGATGCCTTCAGTGAGAATCTACAATGTAAACGGTCAAAATAAAGGAAATGCATTGAACAAGAACGTGTGCCCAAACTTTTGGCCTGTACTGTACATCACTAGAAAAGTGGAGCCATTTTTAAATGTCAAATATCACTAAACCCTAAAAACTGAGCAGCTCTATTGGTTTCATAAAGGTTTGAGGCACTAGAATCCAACTGGATCGACCTGAGAATCAACACAGAGCCTCAGACGGAAAAAGAATGCTGTTCTTTCTCCCATTCAAGCAGGTTGGTGATATTTATTACTAGAACAACCTACACAAATGAAATTATTAGATGTATGGACCTATAGCCATATTCATCTGCAGGTCTGCTCTTTTTATGTATAAAATGAAATAAGTAACTTTTGACAGAGCTAATAGTTGGTCTCCAGCGGAGTCTTTTGTTTATTATTCTAGCTTTTCCATGAAAGGTTCTTTCAGTCAAAAAAAAAGTGAAAATAAACCATATTTTTTTCAAATGATATCAAAATGTTCTGGGCGACACGGTGGTGCAGTGGGTAGCACTCGTGCCTCACAGCTAGAAGGTCCTGGGTTCGATCCCAACACCTGGGG
>JAQQAE010023483.1:0-10032 GCA_029823295.1 Pseudamia nigra
TAAGGGGTAGAAAATGGATGGATAATAAAACACAAGGGTACATTTGAACAAAACAAAACAATGTGATGTGTGCGGCAGAAACCTGTACAGGCTTATACTAAGAGCCAAACTCCAAATATAATACATTTTTTTACAACTCACTTTGAGAAACAAAAATCTTTGTCCTATTCATATTGAAAATAAATATGGCATTTGCATGAAGATCACACAGTATATAATCTGTAATACGACCACAGAAATACTAATTAAACCAATAATGTATTGCAATTTCAAAAATGTCAAGCGTGTTTTATAAAGTTATTTTTACTGCTAAACTAAATTATACAAAATTTGTTTTTTATTGTTGTCATTGGACAATTACAGTTTATATTTTGAATGCAAAATAAGTAGATAAATGATATCTATTTTTTGGTGAATTTATAGACTATTCAATTCTGTTTTATTTGTCATAATCAACAATTATCTCTAGGCGCTTCACAATTCAAGGCAGACACCTCAAGACTATACGGAGAGTAAACCCAACAGTAAACTTCCGTTAAAGGAAGTTTTTCCTGCCCCGTCCTCCTTGTCTTGCTGTCGGTGGTTCTGTTAGGTTTACTTTTTTTTTTAATCATGAGGTCTCTGCCTTGAATTGTGAAGCACCTAGAGTTAATCGTCGATTATGATCGGCACTATACAAATAAATTGAATTAAATTAAACAGAACCACAGAGAACAACACAAGGACGACAGGGGGGAGGAAAAATTTCCTTTAACAGAAGAGAAAAACCTCTAGCAAAACCAGTGGCTCAGGGTAGGCGGCCATCTGCCTCGACTGGTTAGGGTTAGTGGACAGAGGAGTGACAAAAGAAGAGTAGAGATAGGACAACAAACAACACAGACACTGGACAATGTCCACAATCAGCAAACACACGGCAAGGACATCAAGAGACCTAAAACAGAGAGAGGAAGCACAAAACTACAGGGAAGACGCAATTATTGTGTTCATTTATTGCTTATTTTGAAGCAACTTCTGTTATTGTGGTTTAATGTTGTTCAACATTAACTATTATACGTCTCTTTTAAAGGGTAAAGCTTTAAGCAGCTTTTGACATATGTGACCTAATTTGCAGTAACAAATTGAGATATTACAGATTAAGTTGCAAATCTCTGTCTTAAATGTAGTTAAACATTACTTCAGAAAGGTAAAAAAAAAACAACCCTGACTATAACCGTGTGAATCCTGTAGAACCCCTGTGTATTATCTCCTTTTTGTAAACATCAGGTAGAAGAAAGAAAGGAAACAAATGACTCTCAAAAACAGGGCGGATCACCTCGAGACCTCTCTAAGGATCCGGATACGCCATCAATCCCTCGCGTGGCCGTAAACTTATAACCGAGCCACTCAAACGGTGATCACATTCTCGCCCTCGAGGCCAAGACTCCTGCGACGTCACGGCCAAACAGAAAATATTCGGCTCCACACCTCGTCAGCCCCCGAGGCAGAGGAGAAAGCTTTGTCTTCTGTTAGGATCTTATGTCACCTTGGCTCCGCATTAAGGCTGGAGTTATTGTCAGGGCAGATTCTCCTTGGGGTTACGCAGTCACTCTGCTCGTATGTGAGAAAAGACGGTGTTTTGGCTGACAGGGATTTCACTAGTCTGGAATATTAAAGAAAAAACACATAGAGCATCTCTGAGCTGACTGCTGTCATCACAGTCTGGTTTTTAATGAGGTAAGCACTGAAAAAAGTGAACAAATATAACAGAATAATGAACATCACGAGCAAAAAAACTAAATAATGAACAAAAATTAATAAAGAAATGAATAAAAATAAGAAAAATAACAAGGAAAATGAAGAAAAAAACAAACAACTGAAGAAAAAATTAAATAAAAAGAAAATGAAATAAAAATAACAAAGACAGTGTAAAATTGATTAAATGAACAAAGGACAAAATAATGAAGGAACAATGAACAAAATAATTAAGGAAATGACTAAAAATAAACAAAATAAAGAAAATGAAGAAAACAATCAAAGAAACTTAAGAAAATAAATAAACAAAATAACAAAGAAAATGTAAAATTGATTAAATGAACAAAGGACAAATTAATGGAGTAATGAACAAAAATGAACAAAATAATTAAGGAAATGAAGAAAAAAATCAAAGAAACTTAAGAAAAAATAAAATAAAAAAGAAAATGAAATAAACAAAATAACAAATTAAGTAAAAATAAAAATAAATTAAGTAAACAAATGTCAAAATAATGTAGAACGTTAGCTTTAAATGAACAAAATAATGGAAGAAATAAGTAAAAATAAACAAAATATTAAAGGAAGTGAAGTAAAAATGAATAAAACATTGAAATTGTACAAACTTATCAAATTAACTAAATAGTTAAAGAATGACTGTAAATTGACAAAGTAATTAAGAAAATGAACCAGTAATAAAAATGGACAAAATAATGAAGAAAATATTCTGATGAACAAAAATAATGAACGAAAGGAACAAAAATGTGATAAAATTGTGCATTAAATGGATGGAAATTAATAAAATAATGAAGGAAATCATCAATAATGACAAAATAATCAAGGAGGTAAACGTAGTATGAACAAAATATTAAAGAAAATGAACAAAAATCAACAAAATACAAAAGAAAATGAATCAAAAGTGGACAAAATAATGAGCAAAATGGAAAAAGGGAAGAAAATTGGCTCAGTAATTGAACTATGAAAGTGAATTTATTAACCTAAGAAAATGGGCTAATGAAAAAAAATATTACCAAATGAGGAAACAAATATACACATAAAATGGAAAAAATGACAGTGGACACAAAAATGATGAAGAAATAATAAAGAAAATGTACTTAAAACAACCAAAATTATGAAAAAAAATGAACAAAATAATTACAAAAATAAGCAAAAATGACAAAATTCTGGTGAAAAGGAACAACACTGGAAAAAAAAATCAACTGAATGGACAATGAGCCCAAATTTACTAAATTCTCAAGGTACACTAAATAATGAAAAACAAATGAAAAGTAACAAAATAAATAAGTAAATAACCAAAAATGATAATTTAATAGTCTTCTGGCGTGTGGCAGAAAACAGCGATTTTGCTGATAGGGCTTTTCCTGTACTGGAATAACAATACTTTTAAAAATCACTCCTAGACATTTAATTAGTGGTGGTCTTAAAGGTTTTCTCTGTCCTGTGGGCTGTGCTGTTCACTGATGGCATCACTTGCGTTTGTTTGTATTAAACTCATTTAACTCTTGAGCAAAAATGGGCGGCGCCAGGTCTATCTTAGTTTGTCTCCTGAACATTGTGACACAGGGCGTTGGTTTGAATTCGATCACACAGCCCTGGTAGAAGTATGCGCTTTTAGAAAGTGTCACACCTGTAAAGTGAAACTGGGATCGGAGCTGTCGTCTGTTGTTTTCCTGCCAGGGCGTATACGTCTGGCATTAATTACGCTGCAGAAACCAGGTTTTGTTTGTGTTGCCATTTGTGTCTGTTTTCTAACAATGATCACAGAAAAAGCGCTTCACTCGACTGATTTTTATGAAAGTTGTCAAAGGGCGTCGTGCGCCAAGGACGAACCTCTTCAATTCTGGAGTTGATCCTGGAATCTTTTCCAACATAAACCTTGGTGGTGGAGGTTAAGTAAATGATTCAAATTTGTCCTGTTTGTTTTTTGAAATAGTAAAAAAAACGAGCAGTATTCTCCAGGCAGGTTTCTTTTAACCCTTGTGTGGTATTTGGGTCAAATTGACCCTTTGCCGTATATTTGTAAAGAGAAAATGTGTTGTGTGGGAAAAAAAGAACAAAATAATCACCAAAACAAACAAAATACTTAAAAATGAAAACAGTGTACATAGAAGAAAAAAGGATGAAAATGATCTTCATACTGAACAAAATAGCCAAGAAAATGAGCAAAATTATTCACAAAATGAAAAAAATAGAACAAAATAGTGAATAGTCATCAATGTCAACAAAACTTCACAAAAAGAAGCAAAAAAATTCAATCTTTATTTGTATAGCGCCAATCATAATTGGTGATTATCTCTAGGCGCTTCACAATTCAAATATCCATGAAATGAACAAAGAACAACAAGTTGAACAAAATAACCAAGAAAGTGAACAAATGTGAAGGAAAAATGAACAAATGTGGAGGACAAATGAACAAATGTGGAGGACAAATGAACAAATGCAAAGGAAAATGAACAAACCTGAAGGAAAAATGAAAAGTCATCCTGCATAATCAACTAAATAAGCAACCAAATGAACCAAAACAAATAAGGAAAAAGAAAAAAAATTAAGTAAACGAGCAAAAACTCTACTACAAAAAGCATTAGATACTGCACTAATCACATAAAAAATATAGCCATGTTGCACACCAGAAACGAGATTAGGGCTTCAGAGGTTAAAAACCAACATTGATCCCTGTTGTGCTTCCTGTTGCTCGTCAGCAGTTTGTGTATTTGTTTCAGGAATCTTTCCTTGACGTTTCAAACAGTTTTACTTTTACAGTAAGCTGTTTCGTTCATTGTTTTGTGTAAACATTGGAGATCATCTACAATCTCAACCACAGCCTCAAGGTTTCCTGAAGACATGATCTGTGTGTGTGTGTTGTGTAGTGTAGTGTAGTGTGTCACTACTTTTTTGCCCGAAACATCCTCCCTGTACGTCACGCGCTGTTGGTTCAGGTAGGACTGTTCGTCCTCTCCCTCATCTTCTCCTTATCTGCTTTATTTCTGCTGTGTCAGGAAAGCTGCACACTCAGCAAAGGTGAAAAGGTGACAGCAGAAGTGTAAATCGAAAATGAGAGCATGTCACACTTTTGTTTCCTGTAAGCGTGTTAGACTTTTAGTCTATGTCCGTTAACTATTAGCCCACGGGTGTCTACTCTCGCGGTCGTCTACCTTCTCGGTTTGCTCAACATACAGAAAAGTAGCAGGTCTCTCTTTTTATTTTGTCACCTGTCTGTATTCGTGAGAAAATCATAGGTGGAGCTGAGCTCGAATCCAAATGTCGAACACACACCTTTTACGGTTTCTGTCTTTGTTTGGCCAACAGCTGCCTTTCACACACAAACACGCTCCCTCACTTTATGAGTCATCGGGATCTTCTTTCATTCAGTGCAAGTGCAGTCTGCCCTTATAAAATGCATCTATGTTATATGCAGCCAAGTATCATGTTATATACTGTATCTTCCCATACGACACTGTAAGCCCCTATAATCTTATCTTGCCCGTCTAGTATAAATTTGATACTCATGTGCTAAAGTGCACCTGACACAAACGTTTAATCCACCATCATGTCACCGTGCTTGAGGGGGATTAGAGGTGTTTGTATCTGTTATCACTTGTTGACTCATACCGTATATAGATTTTTTTGTGTGGAAAGAGATGCATCACTGGTCGGCAGCAAGAACCGATATAAGAGGGTGAAAGATTTGTTACTGACCTAGTTTTAAACATCTTTCCAGACTATAATAAGGTTGCAGTCAATAAGGTGGTTTGTTGCACAAACTAAAAATTCTTGGTTCAACTCTTACCATAGTTTTATTGTGCAGTCTGGGACTATTAGCAGCATTTCAGGAGGACTGAGTCATTTGTTTCTTTTTTTTTTAATTTAGGACCATGGGACAGATTAGCATGAGGCCACAATCGAGGAAATGCCCATCGCTGTGACTAGTCTACAGAGGTTGGTCTCCGTATTGACCAACACAGTACACCAGGAGCAATGCAAATCAGCCCATAGTAGAACTGTGTATAAGCAGATATATTCTAACAACTAAGGCATATGCACAAGCCTTAGGGTTTTATGCATGTGTTTCTCTCCTCGTGGAACAGCCCACAGCACCATAATAAGAAGTTTTCCTCTGTACAATGTGAGGATTTAGTGGAGGATTGTAACAGTTTGAATAAAATAACTCAGCACCTGCTCACAGAGGGGACATCTGCAACACCAGTCCAGGCAAGATAGATGCAGCGTGGGTAAAGGTGCATTTCACAAAGGAAATCAGCCAAGTAAGCCTTAGTCCAATTTGTTTATGAATGGGAATCTCCTAAATATGCATGTGCAGGAAGGCTAGCTGAAAAACAACTGCCCACACCTTTGTGTTGTTAACTTTTCACTGTTGGGGCTACGTGCCAGTTCCCAAAACTTATTTTGTACCGGCTGGCGTATTCACACCGGAAAAAAAAATTGAAAACTTGGAACATGAGACTTTGGTTCTAAGCTGGAACCAAAAAATAAAAAGCTTTTCTGGAAACAAAGACGTTGTGTCATTTCATTAATGGAAGTTTTCACTGAAATATAGTGAGAAATTATACTTGATGATTAGAAAGCCTCGAAAAGGTTGTCAAAAATGAATTCTGTATGTGAAAATAAGGCACAATATTTTGGTGTGTTGTTCACTGTGCTGCCTACCATTAATGATATGTCCCGGATTAGAAGAGATGAACTCCGAACCTGTGTAAACGCTGGTTGCAGATTCCAGGGAATCTGAACAGCCCCGGTTCATTTGGTCTGAAAGGGGCCAGTGTGTCTTTAGTAAATACCCAGAGTGTTCTAGAAATCTGGTCCTTAGGTCCTTAGCGTGTATGTGTAACCGCAAATTTAAACCAAAAAAATCAGAAACAATACACTTGTAGAAAGTACTGTAATGCTTCTTCTTGTCTAATACTAAAAAAAAATCCTCTCATTGGAGCAGCTGTACAGGACATTTGCATTGGTTTTGATGACGGATCAGTCTTGACATTCCATTAATTTCCTGTCAGTCAACATGTCAAGTCATCAGCCAAGCACGTGGACTTCAAACTTGACCCTGTTTCCTTTTTGTGTACACGTCCCAAACGGGATCATTTCCTTTTCACCTTCTGATGAAGTTGTCTGGTCTTGTGGCAGCTGTGTTGGCCTAAATTCTTGGCGTGTTTCCACCTCCTACCTCAGAGTTGACCTCATCCCTCACATGAAGGCTGCGCACTGTCACTCAGTCACTCGCGTACCAAACCTATCTGTTCACGTGTATTGATATTGCATCGACCTGAAGGACACATAGATTACCTCACTGGTAACACAAGCTGCATTGTGCTGAATTTTGCATGGTCACATTGACCTGGTTACTCCTTCATTATTCATGGCAATGGGAGGAAAGCAGCAAAATGAATACACATGCATGCATACCTAACAGGACGAGGCCACGGGAGATGTACAGGAGCATCAGGTCAGAGGCAGAGAGCCAGACAGTGTGGTTGATGCTGTTGGCTTCACCGTTTGAAACATTAGAGCCACGATGAGTCTCTCTGTAACTATTTCGCTTGTGTTCATGGTCGTACGTGCGTGTGAGAACTCAATCAGTCCTCAGGCAGAAACGGGTGCAGGAGTAATCCAGCACAGGAGACATAACACCCCGACCATTAGCGGAGCAGCTCACATAACCCAACGCCGACGGCTGACAGACGTGCGTAAACACATGGCACAGCATCCACGTATTCGCCATCGCTTCAGCATTCAGCACCTCTCCCCGCCCTCCCACCAGCCTCCTCTTTCTGCCGCTACACTTCGGCAGCTCACAAATATTTGCCGTGGTCCTTTGTGGGCCCTCAGAGAGCAGGATTAATGGTGGTGCGTGCCGCTCACCCAGGGCCAGACAAAGCCGGCCCATCTGGAGCCCCAACAGCATGGCTGGGGGGACAGAAGTACCACACAGAGGGGATCTATAGGCATCATAAATGAGTCCTGGGCAGCCCCGCATATGAAAGAAGTGGGCGTCTCTGTCTTTTGATCCGGTGGGAAGGAAAGGAAAGGGTCTTGCATGCTGGCCGGGGCTTGGTGCCACGCCAAATGGATCACATTTCCCCTACCAGCTGATTAAACAGCCATATCTGCATCCATGGCTGGAGCCAGGGACATATAATGGCAGCAGCCGGTGGGGAGGCACAAATGCCTCCTATAGCGTTCCACAAATTAAGGAAACCAGGTGGAAACTATAGGCTGACTGCTGATTAGGATTATTTCCTTTCTCCTCCTTTCCTTTTTAGCTTGTGATGATATTTTTGAACATTTGGTTAATAGTTTGACTCCATCCTGAACTGTCCGAGCATAAACACACTCTCATCACATTTAACGCAGTAATTTTCAGAAATCAGATTAAAGGAAATGTGTATCTGTGTTCATTTCCATCAACTACCTTTTCTCGAGCCAGATACCAGTAAATGGATGTGGCATCATTTTTTAAAAAAGCATCTGCCTACCATTGTTAACAACTCGAAGAACCTGGAACTGGTTATGTTAACAGCGCTGTGTGGATGTGATCAAGGCAGTTCAGAGGACACGAAGGGTTCCTACTGTAGCCTTAGCTTTGCTCTTAGCTTAGCTTAGTTGCCATCGATGTTGTTTGGCTCATGCGGTTTGTCGATTTATTTAAGGGGCAGTACATACTAATGGACATATACAACAATATATGTAAATATGTTCAGATAATTGCCCATGGCTAATTTCCATCTGCAGTTACTGCATTTTGTTTAATATTTGCTATTCACTTCATGTTTCCATCAGCTGATGCTCATTTCTCGTCAAAGTTTTAAGTTTTATGCCAACTTTCAAGCGTTTTTGAAAATTGAGGTGTTTCTGAAAATGCAGATTTAATTGGCGTGTTGGACACTCACCTCACGACCAAGAGATTATTATTTAAAAAGAAACCACAAGGATCAGGTGTTTTTGAGATGTTTCCTGTTGTTGCAACTCAAGGTTAGAGAAACATCCATTATGAGTTTTCATTTCTATTTAAAGTGTGTTTTTGCACTTCTGGTCTAATTATAGTCCGCGGTTAGTTGCTTTTAGTCGCTTACAGACTCTGAAAAACTGTGAAACACAACATGGCAGCTGGCGATAGAAACAGAAAACATGCTCTACGCTGCAGGGGCTTTTGAAAGCAGCTGCACACGAACCTTTAAATGGACAGACAGCAAAAACATTTTCAATGGAAATCCCTAATCGGTGGCATAATCATTCTCAGTGGATACAGAGGTGGTTTATTTGTATATGTATTATACTGTGTATTTTTATTCCATCATATCCTCATGTCGAGTGGAGCTTCCCAAGCAAACATGTTATTTTATATTATTCTTTTATTGTTTTAATATAATTTTTGTAAAAGAATCTACATATCATAATATTTGTGTGTATTTTGAGAGAAGAATGAAGATTGAATCTTTTTTGTTCATTATGATTTAAATTTAAATGAATATTATAAGCAGTAAATCATAGAGTGAAATAGAATGTACAAAATGATCCACAAATGGACAAACTCTTCTTCTTCTCTTTCGGCTGCTCCCCTCAGGGGTCACCACAGCGAAATGCCAATGATTCGCATGTTTGATCTGGCATAGGTTTTTATGTCGGATGCCCTACCTGACACAACCCTCAAATGGACAAACTAATCTGCAACAATAACTAAATATGAACAAAATAATCCACAAAAGTGAATGCACTTCAGCTAAGTTTGCAATAAAATGAATTGCATTTTTCACACCTAACAAAATAACAAATATTGAAGGAAATTATCAAGAGAATGCACCAAATCATCCACACAAAGAACAGAAATTGACCAAAATGACCTGGGAAAGAAATGCAAGAATCCACGAAAGGAACATAAAAAGTTATAAATGAACACAAATGAATTAAATAATCCAGAAATGGAACAAAATAATCAAGGCAGCGGCTGAAAATGGACAAAGTAGTAAACTAAACAGGAAGCCCTGGAATGGAAAATCGAATGTACGACCTTGAAACTGACCATGACCTTGACCTTTATTCCTTGAAGGTTACAGCATACGTGGTATCAACACAGTCAATAACCCAATAATTTAGTATATTTTGAACCTGAATACATACTGTGCCTAGACATGTATGTAGCTCATTACAGGCAGTTCTCGGGTTACGAACGAGTTCCGTTCCTACGGTCGCAATGTAACCCGAATTTCCGCGTAACCCGAAATTAACCCTTTAATACCCCCTAAATACCCCTTAAATCTCTAAATAACT
>JAQQAE010023484.1:0-10032 GCA_029823295.1 Pseudamia nigra
CAGAAATATGAAATGCAGTTACGAGAAAACTTGAGTGCCAAAAAAAGGACTTTTCTTCAAACCCGTAATAACTTTCCATGGGAATAGGGAGAAACTTAAAAAGAATAACACTTCCCCTTGATTTTCTACTCCTACCACTTTTTTAAGCAGGCAGTGAATTTCCTGGAGTGATAAGGGCTTAGCCAATGTAATCCTCAGAGGACCCTTCTCTGGCATGCCAGGAATCAAGAAACCTTTCCCTCTTGAAAAAAAAAAATATATATAGAAAAAGAGGGAGGCAACAGTAGGAACAAGGAGGAGAAAGCAGCCAGCATGCCATTTCCCACACATGCAGGCGAATGCAAATGTAGAAAGAGCAGCCGGACTCGCCGCAGCTGGAGATCAACAGAGGAATATTGATATGACAATGTGAGGGGCTTCCATGACTCAGACAGCAGGGGCCACCGCGGATGCTCTAATTGGCCTCACACAAAGGGAAAAGAGGAGGGGGCCTCCACCTATAAATGTTTCACACAGATTGATTCATTATCAGTTTGCTCGACAGGCTGGGTGGGCCTCGTAAAAGTGTACCATCTTGAACTGGTAGCATGTAAGTCACTGTCACGGCAGCAGGGCTGAATATATCATCCCGACCTTTCACTTCAGATATTGAAATGAGAGCCAGAAACATGACTTGCCACGCTGCAGGACTACTACTCTTGCATTTCAAAACTGCACGAAAGGAAGGGTGGTGCAATGATAGGTGACAGTGCAAGAGAAAACATTAATAATTTACGAACGACTCCTCTGTCAGGGTATGCCAAGCTATGATGTGCTGTCTTTTTTCATACTGCGAGTCAAGGCTGGCTGACAGGTTCGAGGTGTAAATATTCTCTTGATTAAGAAGTACCTGCAGCTGAAAAATGGAGATTCTGCTAGGATTATTTTCTGTCTGGTCTTGTGTCCGGAAAGAATCTACTCACAGAACACACTAACAGACTTCTGATAACTGATCTTATTCGCTTATAACATTTGACTTGACTTGTATGTATGTGTTAACCTTTGTTTGTTACTGCTGAACCTTTTTTTACTCTTCCTTATGACAAAGTCATTTTAGTCTGATTTGAACACGTTTTTTGCCCACTTCTTTGGTTTTGTAGAAAGACCGTTAATGAGGTTAATGGGAGATGGAAACATAAGTGATAGAAAAGTTCAGTTGTACAAACAATTAAGTCATATGTCTGATTAGATGTAATCATCTGCCAAAACTTACAGTATCTGCTTTCAAGATATATGAAATAGTAAAGAGTGTGAGGCTATAATCAAGACTGCAACACAGTAAAGATAATGCAGAGTGATAATTGATAAGGAGATCAGTAATTATGAACCCATCTGTGCATCTTGTTAATTAAATCTTTTTTCCAGATATAGGTCAAATTAAGGATATTGGACATAACTAGATCTAGAAAGATGTGGACATTAAGTTTAGTGTTAAAATAAGCCGTTTATGAAAATACACTGCTGACATAAAAGCAGTTTTTGGCACAACACACCTGTACTTTCCCAAGTACTTCCATAAAGTGTAAAAAAGTTGTCTGGTAATAGCAGCAGACACATATGGACTGAATACTGTTATGAGCTTAAACTTACTGCTCTTTTGCTCTACCCCTGGGCTTGCACCAGTGTGGATGAAACATGATGAAAAAGGGTTAAATCATGATGTAATAATTGAGAACGACTAGTTTGGAACAGGATTCAAAGTTACTCACAGAGAACAGGTAGTTCTAGAGTATCTGAAGGTAAGTTTGAATCCTTAATACAAATAAACACTTGCTCTGATTCACAGAGGCAGAAACAAACCAAATTACTTCTCTGAAATATGATTTCACTGGTCATCCATCTTGGCACCAGCGAGGCGTGTGGCTGCTGTTTCAGTCATCATTTCATGGCCAAAGCAGGCAGTGAGAATTATGAGTCCATTGGACTTTGACTTTCATGTTTTTCATCTAGTGTTATTTGATTTTATTAAAAATAATTATTTGAGGAGACAAAAACAGTATCTGCCAACTAACTAAAACCCTGCTGCTGAGGAAAAGATTTTCTACCTGTGATGTCAAAAGTTAAACCAATAAATGTATTTACAGACTCCAAAACCTTCTGGTTTACATTAATGAGCAATTAACGGCTTCTGTAATGTTTTATTATTGCTACATGAGAGACCATAAAATTATACAGCCAACTTCTCCTCCATCATCTAATGTGGTTGTGCTAATGTTTTTCCTCAATGATAAATGTGCATAAATGATCCAAAATCCCACTTAAACTAATCTGTGGGTAAAACAAGAGCTGCAGGCTTCAGAGACGTGCAGAGCCGCTGAAGAGCCGCTGAAGATCACTGGCAGCCATTTAAGAGCTGTGAGAAAAGCAGTTGAGCATCTCAGCTTCTTGCTGGGTGGTTGGTTACATGTGGCTGACACATTTGCATCTTCAAAAGATGCACACAGACAAACTCAATATGTGTGAGAATGTCTGGGCGGCATGTGGAAAACCCCAGCCCTTCCTCTGAAGAGGTTTCCTCCCCCTCACAGACTCCACCACGTTCTCAGGTCCTTTATCTGTCAAGCTTCAACAGTGAGTTGTAAACAAGTTGCTTGGACTGAATGCACAGAAAACAACTGCTATAAACTGTGCAACACTGTGTTCTGCATCAAACTGGAAGAGGCACTGCAGGAAACTACAAATCAGGAGCCATTACACAGCGACAAATATGACAGCAACAGTGCTGCACATTATTTGAGCTCCAAGACTCATTCACTCAGTGTCTCTTCCAATGAGCGTGAACAATGCAAGCAGAGTGTGCATTGTGCTGCAGAGCAGGAGACTGTTCCTCTGAATTGGGGGTAAATTACAAAAGAGGCCTGTGCAAATTAGACGTGATGGCTTCATAATACGTCTGAAGTGTCAGCTTCTCCAGAAACCTATCCCCAGGCTACACTCACAGATCCACGCTTTGAACTCCCAATTACTCCTGCCAAACCACTGCAATCACTGTGCTGTAAAATAATCATTGTAGCATTACAGAACACACAGGATCAATGTTGACTCAGTCACTGGCAACCACAGGGTTAGATTAGAAATTTAAAGCTTTCATGGCATAATGCAGTTAATCTATATCTGAAAAGAACACAGATATCCGGTTTGGCATTAAACGTAACAACTGTTAAATGCAACTATTGCAGGAGGTCCTAGAAGAAGATTAATATCTCTGAAATGTTTGTAGTGGTTTAATCCTGAGGGACCATTTGTTGGAGAAGAAGGAAGAGCACCGCAGGGAAACAGCTGCATTTCAAGAGGAACCATTCAGCTCCCTCCTGAAATTCATTTGTTGAGGGAATATATTCAAGTGCTATCATGGTTCTGTAAGATTACAGCACAGAGAGGAGTTATAAACATAAAATCCCAAACAGTATCTGGCAACTGCTGAGCAATTTTGTATTACAATATGACCTCTTACTCATGCATAATTTTGCTTGCAAAGAAATAAATTACCTTTGCAATTTGGGACACAAAGAAAGGTGCTACTGGGTGCCGTTTTCTGGCAACATGTTGAATGATAGTGAGAGTAAAAGAGAAAGTAAACCCATGCGGGATGACCGGGGTTGAACACCTCAGATGAACCGGAAAAAGTGACCACGACGGTTGGATAGAGAAGGAAAATAAAATGGAGCCCGAGGGAGAAGCAGACAGAGAGAGACAAATCACTTCCTGTAAACACAGAAAAAGAATTATTTACTCACAAGGCTAAACATTACAGCTCCTTCCCATCCTTCATTAAGTCTGGTTTATATTTCCTAAAGACATGTGAGTAATATACAGAGGACGTCTGGTTGAGATGCTTCAATATTGTTTCCTCAACTGTGCCTTCTAAATAATTAATAAACACCCTGACATGACATGGATATGATTTGACAAGAGTATCAGAGGCGAAGAGTTAGAAAAAGAGCTGAGTGAATGCATTTTTCATGAACTGCAGTGCTCCCCAGCCAAACTTCCAGACATGATGTTTCAGTTTCACAGACGAAAAAAAAGGGGCACGCAGGGCAAATATGTGGCTGCAGGAAAACAAACCCGCCATTTCACATGCAATCACGCTCATTCTGATTCATCCACATCTGTGATCACACACGCAGAGGTCGACTGATCGGCCCCCTGGCAATTGGATAAATGTCCAGTTCAAAAATACTGTTAATGACACAGAATCCTCTCTTCTTTTAAGCTGATGTCTATATACCTGATGGGCGGCAGCAGCTGAAGATGCATCTTCCCAGGCAGTTGTCTTACACCAAGCTAATACAGCATACGTTTTAGTTTTAGTTTTAGTCAAAGCAAAATAACTGAGTTGCGATGTATCAAAATATTGCTGTAACACAAATAAAGCATAAATTGAACACTGTTTCTTGAGCTTCTGAAACTTTACGGGTATGGTATTCAGCAAGGCTTATGAATCAAAAAAAGCAATTAAAAATAAAGTTTTACACTTTTTGACTTATGGGTGATAAAATGTCCTTAATTACAGACAACCTGTGGTTCTTTAGCCCCTCCCCAGTGGCTCCGGTGGCTTTGACCAGTAATGGAAGTAATAAATTGTAATAAACAAAATAAAATCAACAACAATAAGAAAAAAACTATTTTAAAAAAACTATATAATGAACAAAAATTAGGAAAACAATGAAAAAAAAATCCACAAAATATAGTCAAGTAAATGACTACAAACAAAAACATACACAAAAATAAGCAAAATAATGAATTATGACAAAACTTAACAAAATAATAACATAAATAAAATAATAAAGAAACTGAATAAATATTCACAAAAATGACTACAATATTGAATCCACTTAAACTGAGCAGAAAAATGATGAACACATTCAAGTAAAGAAACAAAAATCGAAACCCGAATAAAAATAAGCAAAATAATGACCAAAATATTCTACAAAATTAGCAACAATTAACTTATTACAAAAAACCCTAAAATTTTCAGAAAAATGAATAAAACGTTCTGTGAAATGAACAAGAATGATCAAAAATGACCAAAATCAATATCAATAAAATCAACTATAATGTACAAAATAATCAAGTACATGAACAAAAATGATAATCATCAACTAGATGAACAAAAAGTTAATAAACAAAATCAATGCAAATGATCAAAATAATAAACAAATTTTAAAAAACAACACACTGCTAGCTAAAATGTGTATCATGTCATATTGTACACGAAGGGTTCAAATAGTTTTTGTGGTTTTCGATACATACATATTTTATTTTCTGTCTAAAAATGGCTTGTAAAGCTTGCTGACCATGGAACTAAACATACGAGTTACCGTATATAAAAATTCACCATAAATAAACCATAGAGACAAACACTGTTGTTTGTACCAGGCTGTAAACATGTTTGTTTCTGTTGTAAAGGTGGAGATTTCAACACTGGACCCTGTGGAGAGTGATTCATGTTTGGATTCAGCCCTCAGTGGAGACTGAACTAAATGCAGTTTTTGACACTTCTACTCTAGGCTGAAAGCAGGGCATCGCAGGTTACTGCTTGTGCCAGACACATTTCAGCCTGTTACAGAACATCCAGACGGTGGAGAATCAATCTGCTGATCAGTCACATGATGTAAATGTTAGTTATATCAGACCTTGTTCAGAAAGTGCTTCAATTTCCCACTATGCAGGAACTCTTTTTAAAAGTGCAAAAACTACAAGTGAGTATAAAAACCCCGAAGGAGTTTTTGCAAGTGTTGCCACATACATGTTTTTAAATGCAAATTTTCAAAATGTGCATTAAATATGTTCACGGTAATGCACCTGTAATGCTCACTTGGTAACAACACTGACAGATAGTAGAGTTCAGTATCTTCATTTATTCAGATCATGGATGTGCAACCCTAGCTGCACCACTGTGTCCATAATATTTTACTTTCCCACAGAAATACTTCCACTGTACTCTGGGACTCGCAGCATTTCTGTGTCTGGTTGTTTACAAAATTCAGCACATGTTGAATTTTGAATATTCTGCTGTCAGATTGTTGCAGACGGTTCTGGGTTTGCATGTGTTTTCTTAACCTGAGACATGATGAGCCTCTGTATAATATGGACATCATAACATTATCTACACAGTATATACAGTAACAAACTAAAAAGAAGCATGTGTCCCCTCCAAAAAATGAATATGTTTCCATTTCTTTCATCATTTCTTCTCAGATTGGCTACAAGCTGTAAATAGATTTTTAGTTCTGAGGAGGAAATAAACAAATTCATTTTGCAGTGTGTTTGGACAGGGCTGCTGTGCTTTGCCAGTGGACGAACCAGGGTGGGGGTTGGGTGGGGGGCTTACAGGGGCCATTCCTCCTCATTCAGAGCCATTACCACCCCACTGTCACTGTCGGTCTGTCCCCTCACCTATCACAAAGCCCAGAGCTGCCCCGGCACCCGTCACAAACCTCACAACTAAATCACATTCTACGGCCGCGCCCGTGCAGCATCTACTGTATCTAATCTAATCTGTCCATCTCCTGTGATCCTACACACACACGAACACACACACGAACACGGACCAGCAATAGAGAAATGTTCAGGTTCTTTAGCTAAGTAAAAGTACCAACACATGAGCTCCCAATAAGACTATAATTTGTTGGAAATGTCATAAAATTTGCACATAACCTGATCAAAAGTGTAATAGCACCCTGACAACGTACAGTACAATACTAGGGTTGTTTTATAAAAACATCAGATTTTATAATAGCATTACACCTGAAAAAGATGTCAGAGATGATTTTTATCCATATTTTAAACTACAATCATAAACTATTTGGGTCATAAATTTGTCAATATTTGCTTTTAACCATGTTTTTTAGTCCAAGTACCACAGAAATGCACATAAGCACAGCCATGAGGTCAAAGGCATGTTTTCTACAGCATAAATCTCAATAATGTACACATTAGTATTGTGTACACTGATCAGCCGTAACATTATGACCACTCACAGGCGAAGCAGTAATATTGTCAATTATCTTATTACAATGGCACCTGTGAGTGGGTAGGACACCTGAGGCTGCTAGTGAAGTTAATGTACCTGAAACAAAAGTCCTTAGACCACTTTTGTTGGAGTACGATCCACTGCAGACTACAACACCCAACAAGATCTTTACATTTGGATGCAATGGCCCAGTCGTGTACCACCATAATTTGGTTCATGTCAAAGTTGCTCAGATCATTACTTAGTTTGGACAACTTGCTGCTTTCAGTGCAACAACTTTGAGAACTAAATATTCAATTGCTGCCTAATACCTGTACATCCACCCACCAACAAAAGTGATTGGATATACAGTAGTCAGCTTTAAGACCACTTCACCCAGTGGTGTTCATAATGCTACGGCTAGTGGGTGTACATCAGTGTTTACCACACTTTTTTCAAAAATAAATGTCAGATTTCTTTTGAACCTAAACTCAAAAATTTGTACAACATAGTATTTTATGTTTTGACTATTTTAAAGGTGTTGTCTATGATACTGGCAAACTAGCCAGCAGCGGTCCTCTATATACTGTATGTTTGGACAAGGGCTTAGCACGGCTTACAACCTCATAGGTGGCCAAGCTCATGCAATCATTTGCAGAGTTGACAACATGGATTCACTTGTGGAGTTGAAAACAGTCATGGTCGTTGCTATGACGGTGGTAGCTAGCTGATTTAACCACGGGATGACTGAGGAGAGACTGCATTTCAGATTACTTCAACATCTAGTACAAGTAAGAAAAGAACAGACATGCTAGCTTGACAATTGTGAGACTGTAAGCCATGTTGACTGGCAGGTCACCGGTATAATCATTTATAGCGGTTTGCCATGAACGATCGAGTACTAGTCATAGACAGCACCTTTAAAGAAATGTGAAAGATATTAAGATGCACAGCAATTACCACCGGTGTTATTTTCTAATTATGATTTAATGTCTCCAACATGAACAAAAAATAGCAAAACAATTAAGGAAATGACTGAATATAAACAATAAGTGAACAAAGTAATAAACAGACTGAAGAAAAATTGAGAAAATAAGCAAAGACAAGCAAATAATAAAGAAATGAACAAAAACTAATAAACTAACAAACAAAACAGCTGAAGATGGACAAAACTACCAAGAAAATAACAAAAAATAACAAAATGACAAGTGAAATGAAAGTGAAAATGCAGAGTTTGCTTAAAAAAAAAAAAAAAAAAAAAAAAAAAACAAAAAAACAACTACCTTATCCCCACTTCTTCAAGTTTCAGCCACTGAGTGTTTGTTCTGCACATTAAACACCAGACTGTTAGTTTGTAAGTGTTTCAAGTGGTTTGATTTGTATTATTTGTCAAATCCTCCTCCTTACACTTGACTTCTGAAAGATGTAAACAGGATGGGAGGGGGCGGGGGGGTACAGTAACTGGACCCCGGCGTGCAGGGTGAATTTAAATCAAGCTAAAATGATTGTAATTCAGTGGGAGAGCGTCTCCTTGAACCCAGTAACATGGTTTGATTACAGAAAGGTTAAAGGGAGTTAAACAAGGGTAATAATAAATCTGTCACATTTTTAATAAGATGTGCCATTTTGTATTGGGCATTATGGCAGACAAGCGGCCATCAGGGCCACCTGAGAACCGTCGCTCCGTTCTTTCTTCTAAATTGCCGTTTCCCTCAGGTGTTTTTTTTTTTTTTTAGCTGACAAGATAGTAACCTTATCAATCACAGCCGATTCCCTCTCTCTCCCAAGGACTTGTGTTGATTTAAGTGCTCTCTCCTTTTGGCGGCGTAATGGGAATATTGCATGCTCATTTCAGCGATGCCTCCCTGTTTCCTAATGAGCTGATAAGGCCCCAATTACAGAGCAAATCCTGATTTCTGATCTGCATTACTGAGCCTTGTTTCACACCACACACTGAACAACGCTGGGGGACCTCCAGTCGATTCAGCCCTTTACTCTTAAAGTACCGATCGGACATATGGCTACTTTTGAGTATGTCTGCTACTGAAAATAATACACAATCTTTATCTGACAGATGTTTGTAATTTACTCTGTGTCATTTACACCAAATGTTCTTCTTTTGGAATACTTTCATTCAATTTGGTTATTATTTTGTACTTTTATTTAATTGCTGTGTCCATTTTTGTTTATTTTCTTGACGACTTTGTTTATTTTTACGCATTTTTATTGTTATTTGGTTTACTTTTGTTCATTTTATTGATGACGGGGTTCGCTATTACTTTGGATGTTTTTATATATTTTGGTTCATTTATCCATTCTGTTTGGTTGTTGCTCATTTTCTTGATTTTTTTGTTAATTGATCTTCATTTTGTGGATTATTTTGGTTGCTTTCATTCATTTTATTGATTGTTTTGACCATTCTTGCTAATTTTGTGGATTATTTTGTTAATTTTCTTGATTATTTTGTGAATTATTTTATTAATTTCTACTTATTTTATTTATTTGTTAATTTGGTGTATTATTTTATTTATTTTTGTTACACTTTTAAAAATTATTTTGTTCATGTTTTTCCATTTTGTGGACTATTTTTTATTAATTTAATTGATTATTGTGTCCACTCTATATTCATTCTTGTTAATTTTGTTGATTATTTTGTTCACTTTCTTGGTTATTTTGTTAATTTTGTGAATTATTTTATTCATTTTATGAATTCGTTTTTCACTCGTTTTATTGTTCTTAATTTTGTTTATTGTTTTGCTTTTTTTTGATTTTCCTGATATTTTTCTTATATTTCGTGGATTATTTTTTTGCTTTCATTAATTCTATTGGTTATTTTGTTGACTACGTTCCTTTTTGTTAATTTTCTTGATTATTTTGTTCATTTTCGTGATTATTTTGTTCTTTTTGTCAATTAGTTTGATTGATTGAATTATCTTATATACAGTGAATTTCAAAAGGCGACACACCACTGTTCAAATGCCAGGTTTTTGTGAGGTAAAAAGGTGACACCAAGATAAATAAATTCACAACTTTTT
>JAQQAE010023485.1:0-10032 GCA_029823295.1 Pseudamia nigra
CACTTGTGCAACCTCATTATCTCAGTTATTTATTTTTAATTCACCTCCTTGAAAGATTTCAGTTTGTTTTTCAATTGTGTTGTAGAGGTTATAGGTCACATTAAAGGTGGAAAAAGTTGTGAATTCACTTGTCTTAGTGTTACCTTTTTACCTCACAAAAACCTGGCATTTGAACAATGGTGTGTAGACTTTTGAGATCCACTGTATAAGAGGACAAAGTGACGATGGCGTCATCCATTGTTTTAAGGTTCCTGGATGACATTTTGGAGCCAAAAACAGGATGTGACCATATTTGAATGAATGGCAGCAGAGCTACTGGAGGGTAGTATGTCAGGGGTCTTATAGGTATGCTAATGCTCACCGCTACCTTACTGACATTGTAAAACAAAGTCACATAACAGTGTTGTTAGTGTAAACACTTACCCACAACTACAGTCTACTATCTCATGAAAAACTATGCTGCATCGAATAAATAGAAGATACCAAGGTCCGCACGGAAGAGATTTGTTGGATTATTTACCATAATATCGTTATAACGGAACAAAAAATATAAAGATGGACCACCAGATCCAAAAAACACTTGAGACCATGATGACTCATGACGAAGTTTTATTCACTTGTTCAATGTTCAGTGTAACTCTATGGAAGTGAGGATGCCCACTGAAAGACACCCCCCCCCGTGGTGGTTTTATATCTTTAAGTTACTTCCACATTGGCGTCACTGTAGAACGAACTGGTATCATCTCATGGACTGGTGGCTTTACGACTGAGTCATGACTTGAGCTCCCGGGCCCACTGCAGGGAGATGCAGGTGTTTGCGTAATGTGGAAGTTATTAACTAGAATAGGGATAGAACACAATAAAATAGATTTTATTGTTCACCATGTTGGAAAGTCGCCTTTGCTGTACACTACCGTCAGCTACACACTACAGAGAAATCCTTTCAACATTGAAATCATGCCAAATTAAAGTATATCCACAAGTCTGTACTGTAAATGTAGGTACTTGCTGGATAATCAAGAGTTGGAGAGATTAAAACTAGGTGTGATTGCTCATGTCTTTTTTATCACATCATTTCTATTTTAGTCTGCAGTTTCCATCTCTCTTGACACCTTGTCAAAGTGCAAACTGCCAAGAAGCTTGCCTGCATATCATGGTTTATCTAAAAATATAGACAATTTAGGAATCATTTCTGTGTTAAAAGGCCACATGCACTTTATTTATTAATTTACATAACAATTTTTAAAACACACAGTTACAAAGTGCTGCACGAGCAAAAAATGAACTAAAGAGAAGTGTACAAAATCATTTCATGATAAAAAACAAGACAACATTTCCACAAATATGAACCTCTCAGTTAGCTTACATATGCTATAATTCCATTCTCGGATGCCTAGGCCCCGAGCCTTGGCGCTACCAAGGTAACCCCGTAACTAAACCCTCATCGAACCCTGTGTGTGTGTTCAGGATTTAAGTTATGTTTTACTCATAACTCCTTTAACCTGAACCTGAACCTCCAGCCCTGCATGAGGTGCCTTGCTCTATCCTACTCAGATGAGGCAGCTGTGTATTTGCAAACTCACCAACACACATCTTCAATCTGGATCCGATGCCCGGCTGCTGTCTCTTTCTCTGGCCGGTCCGCTGACGACTTGGTCCCGGTCACGATAATGTAGTTCAGAGTTTTAAAGGTGAATATTTACAAAGTGTCAGCGTGCTAGTTAAAAGTTCAATGCTTCATTTCGTAGGTGAATGGCTCAGTTCTTTCAGCTCTGCTTTCACTCGTCGAGCGGCTGGCGTGTTGAAACTCTTCATGTGTATCTGAGTCTTCAATTCTAAATCCATGTCTCAATTCCCTGAGTCGTGAAGCTGCCTTCTCAGTCCATCCACTCCTCCTGCATCTGAGACTGTCTGTCTTCACGCGTCCACATACCTGTTTAAATTACTCTCCAGACACAGCTGTCTGCAATGTGCTGATGAGAATGAGTTTACAAACCACACCCACATCCTCCAACATGTGTGATATATATTTTCCCCGGAGCTGAAACTACCTATGGACTTTGCATCGTAACAATATACATACAGCAAACAGACAGACACAACCAAACAAAACAATCACACTGCTTAATATGTACTCAAAAAGCCTTCAAAGTGCAGTTTTGTGTCATGTATCAATATCACTAAATTTCCAGTGCATTTTCCCATTTATTTGTTAACATCCTTACTATGGTTTGAAAAAAACCTTCTAAAACATTTCTTTTTTGGACAGTTCTTGCCTGTTCAATGCCAAGAGAAATCATCTCATCCCTTAAACAGTATCAATCTGTAATATTTCAAACACTTGCTCCCTATAATGCATTTTTTTGAGTATCTAGGCTGGTCTTTGTCTCTACCCCTCAATGTCTCGGACTTATTTCAGTCCCGATAACTCTAATAGGTCTATCATATGTTTTCTGCAGGGATCTCAGTGGCAAATATGCATCAATGCCTGCAGTAACCCGGTTTAATAAATTATAGTGCTGTAGCATATGCTATGTGTAAGTGTAGCCGAGGGATCCAGGTTAAGAAAAGATCCTAGGGCTAAAATGATGACATAAGTAGTCACAATATCAAACACATGGGCATGGTTTAAAGTAACAACATCTACTTTCAGTCTTCGGTTTTGTTACTCTGTCATTTCTTCCCCAGCTTCTTTTCAATATACAGTACATCAACATGCATCCAGGGTTTACAAGAATAAAAACAGCACTGGCTGTTTTAACCCATTAAAAATTGATTTTTGTCATGTGATGTCATGCTAAATACGTTTTACAGACTTTCCGGTCTTCATAATTAACTATCTTTAATACCCTGCAAGTGTTTGTTGAGTGTGGGGGAGTTAATGTAGACTAACACAGACCTCAGCAACATGAGTGACATAGTCCAACATTGAAAATAAGTGGTATTCCCTTTTAATGGCCGTTGTTAACATTATTATCCCAGACTTGACTGCTGTAGCAGGTCACCTAATTCTATTGGAGACAGTTTCAGCCTTTCTCTGCTCCACTAGAGTCCATTACAATCGGGTCTTATCTCTTCTATTATGCTCTGCTGTTAATGAACAATCAGTCTCGTTAATGTCCTGCTAATTAATGGCCCATCAGCCTCTTCAGAGTGGTAATTAAGTGCCAGTTGAGGCATCTAATTGGCATGGTTTCTGATTGGATCGAGTCACGCTTGACCCTGTGGGACACAGGAAGTGAATTACGGCGTTGTCATCGTCGTGGAGAGGACTTTTGCAAAGACTGCTGACTTGCTTGTTTAAGAAATAGAATGATCTTGTTAACCTGGAAAGAAGTCAGCTGAATGACAGTTTTGCCTGAGTGATTCTGTCAGAGGACAAACTGTCAAGTGTGAATTAAAGAACAATCACAGATGGACGCCGGTTTTCTTCATCCCCGAAAAAGGTCCTGTAATAGTGTTTAGTATTTAAAGAGACACTGACAGCTGTAAATGGAATTATATGACTTAAATGTGATGAAACCCATCAGCACGGTTGATAGTACACATAAAAATTGATAAACATATAAAAACCTTTTAGTTTTAGTGAGAGTGAAAACAGCTCCACTTGCCACTTCCTGTTTTATAATCTTTTTCATCCTTCTCACCTTGATGATGAAGCAGAGTCGACTGTCATGAAATTTGTGAATAAAATACCTCGAATGGAGGACTGCAGCCCATATGACATCCCCTTCTTTGCCAAATCTCATTGATTTTTGGTTTATTCCTCTATAACAGACTATGTGATATATGGTGCCAGTGATTTTGCCTCGTAAAATTGCTGCCGTGATCGAATATTGATTTTTCTACGCCCACCTTTCTTTGTTGGTAAACCAGTAAAAAACTCATACTTTTGGAGCCTGATGTAGTTCTGTGTAAGTTTCTATTTTCCTGTGGTCCCTGAACGACTCCTGTCTCACATTAGCACCTAAACATTCAGCCTCTATATCCACTATTTCACACATTGTAGCACATTACAAACTTATGTATTGCAATAAGGGGGGCATAACACGTATAACACTTGATAAATATCTACAATTCTGTCTGTAACATCTACAAAAAACAAAAAAATGCCATTACCTATGGTACCATCACCTATTTTTATGCCCATTTTTTAATTATTCAATGAGAAAAGTTTATGGAAATGACGAAGTACTTCCTGAATCTTACAAAAAAAAATGGTAACCATTTCGAATAGAGAACTAATACAAATGAACTGCCCCCACCCTCTGGAATCCCCTCCCACAACACATCAGGAACTCACATCACTGATCATCACCCACCTCTTCAGTCTGGCATTCCCAATATTTTGAAAGTGATTTAATTTAATTTAAATGAATATAATTACTATTTTCTTTTTGGTTTTCTTTCTATTATTCTGTGTATTTGAATGTCCTGAAAATAACTATAGAAATTTGATGTATTATTATTATTATTATTATTAACAAATCACTCCTAAGTAAGTCATTATGTGTCTGTGTGTGTGTGTGTGTGTGTGTGTGTGTGTGTGTCTCCATAGGATACTTGAGAAAACCTGAACAGATTTTATATGTAAATGTACTTGTGTGTGTCCACAGGATAAGTTGAAAATGCCTTTATGGATTTTCACCAAACCTGGTGTGAATATGACTCAAGTGAATATCTAGAGGTGATTCACTGCTGGGGTCGATGGGTCACTGTCGAGGTCATGCTAGATATCTTGAAAAACACATTTTTCATCATATCTCAACAACCATCTGTGTTACAGAAGTGTCTTGGTTTCATAATAACCAGAATGTTATAAAGTCATGTTAAAGTCATAATAAGACCTTACATCTGCAATAAATTTTTGACAAACAATGGGGTTACATAACTCATTTTTTGCCACAAATCTACAAGAAAATTATTTGCCAAATGAAAGAAAATGACTTCAGATGTGGATCTTTCAAATTTAAGATTGTTTTTGTGCATATGCACAGAGTATGCATTGCCCTCTGATGCTTTTTTCCAGCTAGCCTAACATTGTGGACTACAGTAAACCACTATGCAGCCTAGTTTAATTGCTCCTCATTCAAATTATTTGCCTCAAATTTGCATGACAGTTTTATGGAAACATGTCTCATCAAGCATAACTCGGACAGCAGACACTTCTGTCAGATAAATTTTACTCATTTTTGTAATTTTGCCACTAGTCTAATTAATGGATTTTTATTTATTTAAATTTTAAATGCCTCTTTTTATGGGCATACATCCAATTTTAGTTTTATGAATAATAATAATGGAGTCACCCCAAAGTACTTACAGTGAATCTATTATTCACTACAAACTCCACAGTCACATGCTGGTGGTGCTACTCTACATCCTGAGGCAAACTCATGGAAACGTGGTGTCCAATCCGTGTCAACGGCCTCTCTGACCCCCACCAAACATTCAGCCTTTCACATTCATACATGACAAGGTGGATGAGGTTTCTTGCTTTAGAACACGATGACAATGACTGGGATGGAGCGGTTGGTTTGGTGTTAACCTGCAAACGACCTGGTTATTGGATGTCCCGCTCTACCTCCTGAGTCACTGCTTCATCCTTGGCCCATGCCCTACCACTTAACCAAACTTCATGAAAATTTGTAGTTTCTGTGTTTTCCTGCTGACAGATGACTGTGTGATCAGACAAATGGGAATGAACCCATAGCCTGCGTGGCAGAGGTTGCAATTAAAAGTGAAAACCTATTGTATTGTAAAAGGAATACTGTGCTAAATTCCAAATTCTAACATAACACCCCTTAATGAAAACCAGGAGATGGACAGCTTAAGGCCAACACAGTTTCAGTATAAACTAGAATACCAAACTTCTTCACACACGGTTGATGGGAAACCTCTGCACTAATTAGGAATACTAGAAAAGAAAGAAACACAATAGAAATGTTTTTAAGGCAAACAAGAGTTCAAAACCCTCTCGGATTGTGAGACAGATTCACATGTGGCTGGATGCTGGCTGCAAGCTGCTTCAGTTAATTAGTTTGACTGTTAAAAAGAGCAGAAATAGCCAAAGGTTTAGGGCAAAGTTTAAGGCAAAGAGCAGCCTCAATATAATACCAGCTAACAGTGTGAGGTGGTAGCTTTCACTCACATATGGCTGACTGGTTGCTTCAAGCTGTTGGATAATGAGTGAGAGAAAGGTAAAGAGAAAAGCGTGAGGGAGGGTGAAGATGTGGAAAGGGGCGGAAAACAGGGTGTAGACGGGAGAAAGAAAAAAAAGATCGGGAAGGGGGTAAAGAGACGAGGCGTTTTTAATAATGAGGGGACAGAAGAGACAAACACCTGAGTAGAGAATGAGAGAGCAAGAGAGAGAAGGTTGGAGGCAAATAAAGACTCCATTTGGCAGCTAGTGTACACACACACACACACACACACACACACACACACACACTGTACCGGTTGCTTGGAGCAGCTTGCGATAATAAGAAACACAATAAGGTGGTTTTTATAATGAGAAACAACAGCTGAACCACCGATGGCAGAGAGGAAAGTGAAGAGGGTTGCAGGCAATGGACAGCTCCACTTACTGTACAAAACAAGGTTCTGCACGGAAATAGAAAGTTGTTATATTATACCCACACTTACCGGAAAAATGTAAAATATGGAGATGTTTAATATTTCCTTGACTAAAAGCCTTGCCCTGTATAGTGGGGGCAGAATGTTTCAAAATGCCTTATTTTTATTACATCGGAGGTGTCTGTCTGTCTCCCAACAGCAGGAATCCTTAAAAAAAATGGAAACTGGAATGTGGAAGCAGAGCTTGAATGATAGAAAATAGACAGTACCAGGCCGTCGCTAAATTTTGAAGCTGATTCCCCCAGTGATAATTTGGGGGTACTACACCCCCAAATCTATAAAAATCTATAAATCTACCAAATCTATAAAACTGCTGCACGACACCTACAGCTGCAAAAAATGTCAGAAATGATGCTGAATATTATTATTGGAATATTTTAAATCGCCACTATACTCAAAAAATATTTTCGAAATCGGTGATGTTACCTGATGGGTGAGTGGGTGAGTGGGAAGGTGTGTGGGGGTGGGATGATGATGGAATTACTAGTACGCATATGCAGCCCTAGTAAACATGTGCATAATGTGAAAATAGTGCGGAAATCACATCATCATCCACAGGGAATGAATGAGCACCATGTTGGATACGCGTGGCCTGTACAGTACTTACAATAAAGTATGTTCATTTGACGATCCATGTATGAGATTCAGTGACATCTAGTGGGGTAATTGTAGATTGCAACATGCAACTTTCTACAGTGGCGACTAAATGTGTAATGTGTTAAGGTCTGACCTCATGTATGTACATGCAGAACATATTACACTTTTCATATTAATGTGAAAAGCACAAAATACCAAAGGACCTGTTTACATAGCCAGTGACATTTACTCTTCCCATCATATTCCTACTTAATACACCTGTGCAAATCCCGATTATATTACATAATATTACACATTGGACAGAGATCAGGAGCAAATAGTTCTTTTCAAGTGCAGTCCTCCCACTTGAGTCTCCTCCTTGTCGGATCTCAGTTTGTGAGGACGACCTGCTCTAGGCAGATTCATGCACCTACCATATTCCTCCCATTTTTTAAAGATGGCTTTAACTGAACTCAGGGGTACTGTATATTTAGTAACATGAAAGTATTTTGTATCTACCTTATACTTTCCAATAACCTTATCATGGAGCTGCTTGTATTGTTGTTCCATCGTCATAGTGTAATTGAAGCCAAGAATACTGATTCACCAGTGACTAGACCCTCTGGACACAGGTGTCAATACTACTGTCACTTAAGACACAGTCAGTGCATCAGATGATCTGCCTTTATAAACTGTCAGACGACCCTTTGTAGGTGAGTCATGTTAAAGGGTATGAATACTTATGCAATCACTTATATTTCATTATAAAAAATCTTGAATGAAAAGGAGCAGAAGGAAGAACGCTTATAATATCTGCCTCCTCTCATAAAATACTTTACAATAAAACCAACTGAAGCTATCACAGCCTTTGTTCATTTCACAACATCAATACAAAACAAATGCAGCTACATTTCCATTAATACACAACACACAATGCTTTACATAATCTCTTCGTTTGCATATTCTTTCAAAATGAACTGTTTATAAAGTTTGTTTAAAATGATGCAGGGTTGTGCTACCTTTTATCTCATTATGCAGCTTATTCCATAATTTCACCCCACGTTGTGAAAACACATGCTTTTTAGAGTGGTACAGACACACTGGTTTGACAAAACATACTCTCCTCTTAATTCATAATTTCCTTCTCTTTCTCTGAACAGTTTTCTGCATGTTTCTTGGTAATATCTTGCGAGTGGCCTTGTATATTATTATAACTGTTTTAAAATGGACTATATTTGGATCTTAGAAATAATATATTGGGTATGATCTCTGAATCCAACAACATAGACTCGTCTTAAGGCCTTTTTCTGGAGTTTGAAAAGCGTTTCTAAATGATTTTTTAATATGCGTTGCCCCAAACCTCTATACAGTAATTGATGCATGTAAAAAAAAACTGGTTATCACATTTAAAGGTGCAGTAGGTGTACTTTTTCTGTTGTGTTCTTTGGATCGCTCATCTTGACAGGAGAGGATCTAGGTCTCTATTGCAGCTGGACCTATACATATCCAAATACTCCTTCTAAAACTGACTTTTTCAGACTTTTTTCCAAAATGGAGCATTTCCCGACCAAGACGGTCCATTTTGGTAAACGTCTGATTCAGAATGTCAAATAGGGGAATACTGGGGTGCATATAAACAGAGTTTGTGCAGTTTTGGCTTTTTAGGCAAGAGGGTGATAACTATGTGATGGATACTGGACACCACGTGCCATAAAATGGAAAGATTTTTTTGCATTGTGCAGAAGCATAACAATTTACAGTACCAGCTCTGTGCAGGCAACCAGTTCACAGATATAAACAGCACACCTTTAGGGGGAAAGAAAAAAAAAAACATGATATTAACAGGAGTGTGACTGATTGTGACGGTAGGATGTCCAAAATATATTACCACTGAATAGCAGAATTTTGAGTGATCTTCACCATTTATTCTAAAAGCACTTAGTGCTGATACCAAAACTTGACAGGATGGAGATATCAAAGTTATCAATAATCACTGGCAAGTTTCAAGTAAACTTGGTACAGCAACTTTTAAATGGTTGACATGTTGGCATGCCAACTATGCAGATGTGGACAGAGAATCACAAAACCAACATCCTCTGTATTTTTCAGTGTATGCTTACTTCAGGTGGTAACACGCCCATCTACCCTATATCTTACATATCAAGCTTTAGATATAAAAACTATCTCTATGAAGATGCGCATGTTGGCACAGTTTTAGAGGCAGTCTGTGGTCTGGACTTGGCCACGAGTGCAGTGAATCGGAGGAGGACATGCAGTGACAGATAAGACCCAATCAGGCAGAGAACACAGATGTCTGTGTCATCATTTCCAACAGTATTTGTTTCTGTCCATCCAGAACTAGTGCCAACAATTTCTTCTCAGTCAAATACTGTATAAACAAACCAGACCACGGATTGTTACAAACCAGAATGTTCAGGTACGAGTTTGAGTAAAATGTTGTGTTATGTTTTCTGTAGCAGAAAATAATGTAAGGAAAATATGCATATCATTGGTTAATTAACCTAATGTGTGATTTTATGATAGGGGACGTCAAAGGACACCCAGGAGAGACTTCACTCCTCCTTGCTGCGAGTTGACGGAACCAACCACTGAGTGCTACCAAAAATGACCAGCCTCAATTTCAGGTATGACACGATTCACCCGTCATTATTTTTAACCAACTGTTACCAAGCTGACCCAACCTGTGACCCGCCTTCCTTAACTCAGCAGCTGGAAGTTAAAACCACCCAGTCAGTACGTTTACTTGCACAGCTTGATTCCACCATTGTCTTTGTCCCGGTAGACATGCATAATCGATTTACA
>JAQQAE010023486.1:0-10032 GCA_029823295.1 Pseudamia nigra
CAGCAAAAAGTGTACATGCAGGTTATGCTGTTATATCGTCCCGACCAATGTTGAGACCAAACCTACGCCCTTGGTTCATAATCCCCCCAAAACATAGAGTGGAAAACCTGTGCACATTGGGCTGGACTGCATCTGGTAACAGGTGTCATTTTTTGGAGCCAGTGGCAAACAACCTAGTCTTTCATTTAGACATGAGGACATATTGTGAAGCCAAACACACTCTCCTCATCCAATCCACCACGCCAACACAGTCTTTAGCTACGTGTGTTCTCAGCTTCAGGCATTTTGTATGAGAGCTTGTCCCTTTGTGGGCGATGAACAAAAAGGACGACTGGGGAACAACCGTTTGTCTGTCAAAAACTCCCAGTGGGCATTGTGGCACTCTATCACCTAATGGTCCCATATGGATGCCGACACTATCACTGCACTTCTGTTCTTGTCGGAAGTGCGGAGTTTTCCTCAGGCTCATGTATTTTCTCGCCAAACAATAGCCTGTGTTCCTTTTTACATATAAGGATGATTATGTGCAACATGTCGCCTACATCTGTTGCCTATCAGGTTGCAGATGAAACTACCTCACACAGTCAGATCAGGTTTTATGCGGGGCCGAATGGTAGCTGGTTATGTCAGGAGGGTTGTTTACTGAAATTTCTCCCACCTGCTGATAAGACATGTTGTTTTGAAGGTGCCAGGGTGGTCAAACACATCACTGAAATATGAACACAAAATATTTTAAAGCAGCATCTCGAAACTCTCAGTCTGTTCGGTTTCAAGGAAGTTTAAACCCTCATGGTATCATATTGTGTTTCAAGCTGCAGCAGTGACGTGGATCAGTTGTCTTAGAGCGATACGTGGATATTGAAGTATACTTGTACCATGAGTCAGTACATGATGTCCTCTACCCTACTCCTTTTACACCTGTGATTGAATCGCCACACACGCCGCTAACATCACTGTGAAGTTCAAAGATGGCATTTCCTGACCTGACACCCTCTATGGAGGAGGTGTCATCAGATATCTCAGTTCACTGCTGTGGGAGACAAAGTACAAAAAACAGGACATCGAAGAACCAACACTAGCACCAAACTACTGCTGAGTTAAATGCATATGACCAAAATATAATGAACAATTGATAGGTAAATAACTAGGCTCTGTTCAGGCCATGCATCAACATCCATCCAAGTCACATGCAGACAGCAGTAATATGATGAAACAAAGTTTTCGCATCCTCTCGTTCCTGGGCAGGAAGTGTTATTTGTCAGTTTCTTAAGCCTAAAGAAAATGGAAAAGTCTGGTTTTGCTCTTGAAACTTTGGTTTTGTGTCCATTTTCAAATTTACGTATTTTCCCAAGCGTTGACGGTCGATATAATGCTGGGTAGCTCATAGTGAAGATCCTGGAGTGCAGAGAATCCCCAAGAAAACGCAATAGGAAGGAGAAACAGGCTTTGGCCAGCTTTGTAGCAGTGGTGAGGGGCTTCTTGAGCAAGGATAGGTTGAGGAGCTAGCGAAAAACTCCTTGAGGATGTCCTTGAAAGTCCATATCCTTGATGTTCATCTTGAAGAATTCAAGGACAATATGGCGGCTTAGTCAGAAGAGCAAGGCAAATGCTTCCACCAAGATCTACTGGGCTTTGAATGCTGCAACCAAGGAGCCTACAATGAAAATACGATGGAGGGCTATATTTGGGGGTTCACTGGTGAAAGTGATGAACCCATAGGTCCCACTAACATCAGGGCCAGTTGTCCTGTTTTGGGCAGCGGCCTTACTGTCCCTGACCACTACCCTATTGGTCTGCACTCACACAGCTCCAGGGCCAAGCAGACTGAAGCAGAGCTGTGTCCATACCGTACAAAACAGATCTCGTCATGATGGTGCTTGAATCAAGAAATCTCCATCATGTGAGGAAGCTCATGCATCACGTGCCAACTGTTCCATGTCAAATCCCACGTCTTCAAACTGTGCCAGGGCCAGGGAAGCATGATGTACTTTGTTATGTTCTTGGTTATGTTCAGCACATGTCAATATTGTTTGGACCTATCACGGGAATGGAATTGACTGTAAATATGATTTTTGCCTCTTGAAGCTATTTGGCTCTGATTTTTTTTACGTATGTGTTTATACTGTGCACATTCTCTTTATTTTATTTACAACAAACTATAACAAACCAAAGGTGGATAAATAGAAATTCTACTCCCATGGTGATTTTAGCACAAAGTTTATTCATTTTTGCGTATGTGTATAATCATTAGAAACTTAGAACTTACTGTAGATACAGTAGGACAAGACAGCAAACCCAAAGTGTCTGAAACTGCTGGTCCTGTAGATCCAAAATGTGGCAGATCGTACAGAGGGATAATTCCCAGCACTAATGGCTTGTGCCTCCGTTCTTGGCCTTTAGTGTCTATTTTGTTCCCTTTGAACTGCATCACTTATCCGTTATTGATCTGAAGCTGTCAGAAATACAGATCCCGTCTTCTTGCTGCATCAGAGCATTAATAGGTGAGATCCTCAACTGTTTTTCTGTCTTCTGATAACTGCAAGTGTTCAAATAACCTGAGAGCAAAGGGTATTTTTACTCTTCGGTGCATCTATAGGGTTTCTTTTTTCAGCATTTGCTGTTGCCTTTTCTTTCCACCGAGGTGTGATCTTTCATGCTGCACCTGTTGATTTGTAGATGATAATGCAAAGGATACTTTTTGAAACACATGCCTGGCCTCTGTTCACATGTACAAGGGGCTGATGGGTCTCAGCTGGAGCAACGGTCTCTGGAGGATCCTTCTTTGCATGGACCGACAGGAGCAGAAAGCAGTCCATTAAGATTCAAAATGACATGCACTGATGACGGGTCAGCTTGTCCAGTAGGATCAGCACATTATTGATCATTAGCCATGCAGTAGTAAAGTGTTTGGGATCATAAAACACGATGAGGGATTTCAATCTTACAGAGACAGATGATTTGACGATCACTCAGACCTCAGTTCCGCCTTGTTGGTGAATGAGCTACTGGACATGCATTGTTCCCGTGCAGTGTGACCCTCTACCCTTTACTCGCATACTAACATTTTGGGACTGGGGACGTCTGTTCACCTGTAAAACAGGACTAACGGGTATGTGGCTGTGTTTGAACAGGCTTCGCGTCCACTCTGCGATGTACTTTAATGTCACTGATCTCCACCTCCCCTCCTTGAATCGCCACCTTATCGTGGTGGAGGGGCTTGTGTAGCTATGTTGTCATGGGCAATTCACCCCTGGTAGGGGTCTCCCAAGGCAAATTAGTCCTAAGTGACAGGTCAGACTAAGAGCAATTCATAAGACCCTTATGACTATGCCTTCCTGTGCTGCAGGAAGGGTGGTAAAGGTCCGGTGCTGTGTGATTTGGGTGGCAGCCGAAGGGGGGGGTCAAAGTGGTCCAATCCCTAGTTGCCAAATTTAGCTCCAACTAAGAGGAGGCCTTGAGGCAGACCCAGGACACGTTGGAGGGACTGTGTCTCTTGGCTGCCCTGGGAATGCCTGGGGGGCCCCCTAGAGGAGCTGGAGGAGGGAAGTCTGGGCTTCTCCGCGTAGGCTGCTGCCCCCGCGACCCTGACCAGGATAAGCGGAAGATGATGGTTGGATGATGTTCTACTGCATGTTCAAAGTTTCAGGAGCCAAAACCAGAGGGAAAACCCAAGAATTTTAAAAACATCCACTTTCTTCTGCAGCTGTTTCCTTTCTGTCCGAAACAAAAGGCAATGTTTCTTTATGTATTTTCATCATTTATGCTTATTTATACATAGCAGATTTATACTGGATGGTCATTCCATGTCATTTTAACAAATGTCCCATGCACTTATTCTGATTTATGGGGCAAGTTTGCACTACTCACAAATGGCAAATTAGCCCCACATTCATAATGGAAAACAAACATGAAGTGGCATAAAGAAAAAAATGCTTTATATACCATGAAGGAAGAGTCTGTACTTCAAATTAAAAAAAGAATTTGGATATTTTCATACATTCTCACATGGAGTTGAAAATGAAAATCTGTTCCAAAACTATTTTTTTGGGTTTTGAGGAAAATGTTGCCAAAAACCACTGCCTACATGTGTCTAATATTTACTGTTTTTGTACCATTCTAGGCAGCTCAACACTGCAAAAAAAAAAAAAACTATAAACACTATGAAAAGGTTAAAAGCCTGGTGCAGATACAAATACTGTATGGATTCAAAAACCTGTAATTTTTATCATCTTTGAAGGGCTGGGACCAGTTTTTATGTGCAATAAATATTTTGGTATATTCTCAGACAGCAGGTAAAGATTTATCATGATGCAAAATTTCCATTCCCTCGGCCAAGTAGTTCTTGAGATATTGACATTTGAATGTTGACAAAAATCAAGGCCTGCCAAAATCTACACATATACCCCTCACTTAATTTATCTTTAAAAGTCCTTATCCAAATGCTCCAAAATTGTATTTAAAATTTCCTATTGGATAAATAAGGTGTAACTGGGAAAATTTTCTGAATTTTTTTTTAGACCAAAGTTTTCTGAAATTTTCTGAATTTTTTTTTTAGACCAAAGTGCATGAGATGTCCTGAAAATGTGTTCAAATGGTGTGGAATGACCGCAAAGACATCCAAACTGTGAAAAAAAAAAAAAAAACCCACCGGTGGAATTTTCAAGTCACAGGGTGATTAATTTGGGCCGTTTCTTATCTTCTTCATGTGCTTTCGACCTTCATCTTGTGCAGAGGAAGTGTGCATGCAGAGTCAGGAGCCCTGTTAGTGTCACTACCACTACCGTACAAATCCATATTATCCCTTTAAGCGCCTGCTTAATGCGACTTAACATGACATAATATGAACAAAATAAGCAAAAACAAAATCGAGCAAAAAATTAATGGTAAAATACATAAAATGAATAAAAATATAAATAAACAAATTAAATAAGCAATAATATATACGTATACATTTTCAAAAATTCTATATGTCAGTCCTGCAATGAACTGGCAACTCATCCAGGGTGTACCCCTCCCTCGCCCCAAGTCAGCTGGGATAAATTCCAGCCCCCACCCTTGTGAGGATTAGGATGGAAGGAAGGAAGGAAGGAAGGAAGGAAGAAGGAAGGAAGGAAGGAAAAAATGCTCTGCTGTTGGCCAGGCAGTTAAAGAGTTAAAGCAGCAATGATGATGAGGAGTAAAGCTGTCATCATGCGATCAGGATGATCTAAAATATAAAACAGATTCATATTCTGTTGACTATGCAGTTCTTTACGTGTTCTTTCACAGTTTGGATGTGTTCAGTATGAATGTATGATGTAAAATGTTAAAATAACGAGTAAACATGTGGCATATCTGACATATTCTTAATTTCCCGGCTAACAATTTTGTTTTCCACACAAAACAACAATACACTGGGTTTTTTTTTCTCAGTAACAACAAAAAGTGCCAAGCAGTGCAGCACTGAGTCACACTGGATACGAACTCCTAATCCTGGCCTTGTAAATGTCCTGTTTTAACAAAAACTAAAAGAAGCCATGAGCCACAGTGAAGTTGGAGTCATAGGACAGATGGAGGCAGCTTTCAATAGGCCATTATGCAACTGAGATAAGGTTAATGCCCCAGAGGGATCAGGAGGCACGCCTCGCCAAAGGTCAAACATATTCTCCAGCTCTTTTCCCAGGTTTTATTCGCACATCGGGCACCCCCACACGTTTGATGGGACTTGGCACGGTGGCCATAACTTGGCTTACGTAAGCTTTTGAAATAGACTTAGCTGCTGCGACCGTGAGCAAGCCCAGGGGAGGATGTGTGGGTATAAACACTTGAACAGTCTCCCATCACATTCAAGGCTTCTTTTCAGCTTGTAAGGAAGGAGCTTATTTGCCACAGGACAGAATGAATGAGCTCTTCAAACCCTGTTAAATGCTCTCACGCTTAAAAAAAAAAAGGCTCATAAATGTAGTGAGTGGGAATATGGTTTGTTCAAGGAGAAGCTATCCTTGATGGATAAATGTATTGTTCGAGTGTCTGCCAGAAGGTTTCTTCCTGAAGGAGTCCAGCTGAGGCAAATGAAAGTGCCTATTTAATGTTTTATCACAGTTCAGATATCCAAATGAGATAATATTTAGCCACAAAGCGGCCAGAGGTAAATACTGTGGAATGGGTGGAATGCAGGAAGCGGTACGAGATGTGTTAACCCGAAACCTCAAGTGCGAAGTGAGAGATTAGATGTCCTTCTTTGGACTCTGCTCCCATTAGTCAACGCCAAAGCGAGTGATGATTGACTTGTAAATGGCATGAACAGAATGTGATCCTGAAAGACTCAGAGACACAGAACCGCGATACGATCGTGAACACGGGACAATTCAGGCAACGGTTGAGGTTGAGTTTGTCTGAAAGTGGAAGGCAGGCGTAGTGAAAAAGATCTGATTTAAAGCCATTAAAATGAAGTTATGGAGAATGTGTACACAGGCATCATGGTCTACTTTGTGTTTTCACATGGGATGTTAAAAAAAAAAAGTGTTTTCTTCTTTATAATTGTCGAAACACTTAAACCGTTTTAAAATTTGCAACATTTTGTTTAAATGAAAGGTTGTGTGGTATCCTGCCTTTTTTTGGAAGAAGTGTAAAGCTAATATACATGTATTACGCCTCATGAATCATAATAGAGGAGCAGAAGAGCGGGTTGTCCAGAAACCGAAGGGTTAGAGGTTCAATCCCCGGGCTGAAGTGTCCTTGAGCAAGACACTGAACCCCACTGGTGTATGGATGTGTGTGTGGATGGAAAGCAGTGTAAAGCACTTTGAGCGCTGTAGGGTAGAAAGACCTTTTACCATGAATGATGCTCCTTTTATTTACAGTAGGTAGTGACCACATGACTCATTCACACCAATCAGCTATAACATTACGACATTATGAGCAATAAAGTGCTCATAGTGTTGATTATATCGTTCCAGTGACTTTTACACTGAAAGCAGCAAATTTTCCAAACTAACTAAGAATCTGAACAACTTTGACAAGGACCAGACTACGACAGCACGGTGCTCAGTGACGGCATCCAAACCTACATGTGTTGTTGGGTGTTGTAGTCTGCAGTGGATAGTAGCTCAACAGAAGTGGTCTAGGGATGAACATCGCCCAGAGCTGAATCCAAAACCCTGTGGGCCCACCACCTGCAGGACGGGTCGTAAGGGTTTGGTGCTGTGTGGTTCGGGTGGCAGCAGGGGCCTGGGTGGTCCAATCCCTGGTTGCCAAAACTAGCTCCAACTGGGAGGAGGCTGTGGGGCAGATCCAGGACACGCTGGCCTTGGAATGCCTGGCGGACCCCCAGAGGAGCTGGCTGGGGAGAAGGAAGCCTGGGCTTCTCTGCTTCGGCTGCTGCCCCCACGAGCCTGACCAGGATAAGTGGAAGATGATGGATGGCTGGATGGAAGCTGACTCATAAGATTATTTTATACATTATCGTATTGTAACTAAAGAGGTTTTATGGTTGTATTTCACTAAACTAGCACGACCAAATGGACACAATGGAACCATTCTCACCCACTACCTGCTCAAAATAAATGAAAAATGTCATATCGTTATTTCAATAATTTATGCATGATAGCGTTAAAAATATCAACACTAAAACACAGGATGCTGTTGTCATTAGTACATGAAAGACTGACTTCTACGATATGATATTTTGTTGTGTGAGAGAGGAAAACTTCAATGCAAGAGCTACAAAGCACGTTTTTTTTTTATTCTGGTGAGATCACAGCCAAGTCGAGATTAAATCCACAAAAAATAAAACCCAGGCAGATGGAACACGACTCCATCAGTGACCAGGCAGCCGTGGTGACGAATTCCAAATGCATCATGTGCATCAACCTGTCACAAAGTGCAAACTTTTAAAGCGTTTTGCATCTTAATGAATCTGTCTTGAAGGATTTTTTTTTAAATGCATCAGCATACTTTATTTTATACAGAGGTTTTCTTTGACATATTCACGCCTCGCTTGTGCAACGCACTCATCATGCAGGTCAAAGCTGCACAAGCCCATTAAAGGAAATCTCCCGGGCAGGAGGTTTGCGGAGGCACCGCTTCGTGTGGTGAAACTCTGAATCTCAGTGGCTTCGCACTGATCCTTGAAAAGCCTCATTCTTGTCTCGCGGCCCCTCAGGTAACGAGTTGCAGCTTGTGGTCTCGGTGCGTAGCCAGCAGATGGGTTTTGTTCGACTGTACAAAGACAACAGTGTTTTCAAACCTTAATGCATTCGGTTTCAGTCCTCTGTTCTGTTACATGTGACTCTGATGCAATTCTTTAAAATCAGCCAAAAGCACAGCGGCTTCACAAATCCAGTGGCGACTCGAGGATGTGTCGGGGTTCCTCGGCACAAATTCACACTCTTCTTTTTGCTGATTTAGTGCTTATGTTTGACTGGTATTAAATTGATAAACAAATTGATGGAGGAGAAACTTGGTATATGATTGACCACTGAAGGATTTCCGTGATTTTATGAAGGAAGCGAATGTCCACAACATCCATTACAGTTTGAAACGCTACTGTGTGAAAAGGATGTTGTTACGTGTTGCCGTGATGCAGCCACACGCATGTCAATCTCATTGATTACACTGTGACCACATGAGTAAGAATATCACTTACACAAGAATATCTCCATGCACGTCCAAAATTATCCGATCAAACCTCTACATATGCTTCATCCTGATAAATCGACCGTAGATTTAAATTTCAGTCCACCATATACTCGCCTGAAAATATCTTCAACCACTATTTTGTAGCTAAATATAGTAGTATTTCAATATGTGGACCTTTGGGGTACTACAAATCCGACTTGTGGACACAGGGCCTAATCATGTCATGTGGGAAAATGAGCGGCCTTGGCGGAGGTCTGTGCTCTCCTAGTGCGTTCTGGTTGATTATCATTATTTTCTTCAATTTGTTCCTTATTTTTGTCTTACTCTGTTGATTTAACACAGTGACCACCAGTCATTACGCTCATCCAGTGTGATTTTGGTGATGAATTTCAGCATCAACGGCGCTGAACGGCTTCACAGCAGGACAAAAGAGTCAAGTAAAATTATCTTTGTCTTGTCCATATGTATCGTGCTGTTTTTATTGTTTGGCATTTCCATTTCTTTCCCCAGGAAGATGACTCCCATTATTTTACATTTATCATACAGCCCAATTAACCAGTCAGTGGTCCGTAATGGTCTCCCCACTTCGCTGCTGTTGAAGTCTCCGCGGTAACGAGCACCGGCTGGACCGTCAGGACGTATAGCTGCACGATGAGGTGATACATACGGGACATTTTCACCCTGTTTCCTCAGCCACAGATACGCTTTAACGTCATTTAAGTCCTGAGTGGTTGGTAATGGCAGCCTCTCCGGCGAGACTGAATATCTGAATATGTTTACATCACAAACAGTGCATTTATGATGCCACCTCTGAGCCCGAGAGGAAAGGCAGCATTCAAATGGGTAAATAAAGAATTTATTTGGAATATAAGCCTTACTGCAGCCTATATTTACCTTATGGTCCATGGAGGTAAAATAGTGGTTTCGTCCTCCTTCAGTAAATGACAGAAGTGTCATAATCTGTCACTGGAAGTACAGTATGTAAAAATAAAAGAAAAAATACTAATATGTTTTCCCTGAACTGATCACAGTTAATATGTTGTGTGGAGGCCTCCATTTATGTTTATTGATTTTGACCCCAGTGTCACATATCTGAACCCCCGAAGGTGCTTTAAGACAGTGGTAGTCAAGTCATATTTTCAAGTGGTCATCACGTCTCCACCCACTTTCATAGAACTGTAAGCAGGCAAATGTATTCTGAAAGGCAAGTGAGTATATTTTGAATGCAATGCGCATTTTGATCAAATTCAGAACATAAAATGATAAAGAAAAATGAACACGATATCCACAAAACAAACAAAGTACTTGAAAGAAAAGAAAATGAACACAATGGATCTAACGTCTGGACCCAATTTTAAGGGCCGAGAAAGTAGATCAGGCTGCTTGTTGAATTTTATTCTACTTCAGAAATGT
>JAQQAE010023487.1:0-10032 GCA_029823295.1 Pseudamia nigra
GGTGGCTTGTGAGACAGAAGTCTGAGTTTCTCTAGTTAGGCTGCTGCCCCCACTAGGTTAACCCTGACTAGGATAAGCAGAAGATGATGGATGGATCCAGATTAATGTGAAAAGACACTCTGTAACAACTGGATGCAATATTATGAGTCTATGTACAGGGACAAGGGTGTCACATTCTCACTGAATACATGACCTCGATAATATGCAGAAAAGCAGCAGCTTGTCAAATGCAAACACAAAGAACGCTGCGTGGTGACAACGTTTCACGCAGCATTTTCATGTACATGTTTCCGTTGAATCTGTGCACAAGCACATGATCTTCTTATCTGGAAGCATCAGGTTGAATGCAAACCAGCGAATGTCACTCAAGACCCACTTAGGTGAATTGAAACAAAGGAAAGATATTATGTCAAGGAGAGATATTGACTCATTTGTTAATAAAACTACTTGAGAACTAATGCTTTACTTTCACAATGGCCTGCAATTTGAAAATAATAGAATATTTCAAATTAATCACTGAGCTAGGGGCTCGTGACCAGAATAAATCCAGCACACATGGACAAAAACCTGGCTGGAGTTAGGATTGGACTGAAGTAGCCAAAGTGGTGCAACAAAGGCTAAATTCAATTTCAATTCAATTTTAATTGTATAGCACCAATCATAATCGACAATTATCTCGAGGCGCTTCACAGTTCGAGGCCGAGACCTCATGACTATACAGAGAGTAAACCCAACAGAATTACCAAGAGCAAGCCAAGGGTGACGGTGGGGAGGCCAAAATGTCAAGTGTAAATAGATCTCTCAGGAGCCAGTGAAAGCGGTCTCCGCATGACAATTACTCCCACACAGAGGAGTCAGTGTAATGCTCCAGATGTTGTAAAAGTACATGAGACTATACTGCTGTACGTTGCAATTGTGTATACTGTACATAGGTCAAACAATTGATGTAATTAGACAATAAAGAAATTGATTTCAGTTGATGCCAGTAAAACAGACTATGATCCTGGTGCATCCTCCCCTGTACAATGAAACAAATAATGGATTTTTTTGAAAGTAAGGACAGAGTTGTGAAATTTGAACTGAGGGTGTATGTTTACCCCAGAGATCACTTTTAGACCATCATGGAGCCTGAGCTGACATCCCTTTAGACAGAACTCAGCGCTGTGTGTTTTGATTGAGGCCAATGGGTTTCAGAGAATAGACCCATTTACCCTCAAACAACTTGAACAAAAAGTGCAAGGCATATGTTTGGAGGAAGGGGGGGGGGCAGACAGAGACACAGAGACATAGAGGCACAGACGCAGAGAGACACACAGAGGGCATTACTGCTACTTTGATAATGACAGGGAATCAAATTTTGTTTTCGCTTAGGATGAACTTGCATCACTCGGGTGTCGAAACACGAAGTTATTATCCGCGATAAAACATGAAAAAAGGCGATGAAAAGTCTTAAAAGTAATCAGCAAAATCTTAAAGTCCATTCTAAAACTTACAGAGGCAATGTAAAGAGGCTGAAACAGATTGTATGATCATATCTCTTAGTTCTGGTGAAAGCCTAGCAGGTTTTGTGTAGTCTGGGGCCCACTTGACTGCAGTCACAATAATATGTTGAACACACTTTATGCTTAATTAATTTCCTCTGCTTTCACAGTAAATGCTAAGCAAATAATCTTCTCAGCTCAAATAATTTATACTGCTTTGTGAACCACAGGTCTATTTGGAAAGCTTAAAGAGCCTAGCTGGTATTAATAAAGGTCCTTCATTTAAGAATATATCTGAGTTAAAGGATTTTTTATATTATGAAAAATATCTGTGCACTCTTTTTTGAAGACATTAAAATGTAACTATGGGAACTATGAGGTCATTTATAATGTGTATAACCATCAAGGACACATGCATGCACAATATACTGAATATGGCCATGTTTACAAATATTCCCCTCTTTTCATTTCAATAATAACATTATCAAGATCATTTTCAGAAAAAATGTTCATTTGTACAAACTCACTTAAATACACCATTGAGCGGTATCAAGACATTGACAGTGTAAGGAGCAGTGGGCAATGACAGTCTGTGCATTGATGTAATACCACCACTGGCCACAAGAGCGCCATTCAATGGGCTCCAAGAAGCCCTGACTTCCAAAGAGTTACAACGGACTTTGACATGAGTGATTATGGTCTTAAATATTTTATTTGGATCATCCAATAAGTGATCTAATGATCCATCATTAACTTTTTGCTCCATTATTAAGTTGTAATGACAAATAATCCAAAAAAAATCTCTGCCATGCTGGAATTTGACAGGTTGTTATGGTAACTCAACTCGCCAGCAGAGTCTGACAAAGCAGGACCTCGATTGATTGATTGATTGATTGATACTTTATTGATCCCACAAAAAGGGGAAATTCACAAATAGCAGTAAACTGAGCTCGCGCCTTGCCGTTGGGGGAAAAAGGGGAGGGGTACTCCTAGGCACCTTCCATTTATTTAATAGAGCATCATTTCATTTGCGATGTGCTCCACTGCAGATGTGTGTAAGTGGTTACTCTAACAACATCATAATATCACTTTGACAATGCTTGGTGAAGTTTTACCATGTCAGTAAGCTAGTGGTTAGCATTAGCTGACACATAAGACAACTGATATATTACAGCTCTTGGATGTTACACTGCCATTCATCTAAATATGGTTACATCCAGTTTTTTGCTCGAAAATATCATCCAGTGTGACAACCTGATTTTTGGACACACTAACAACAGAAGGAAAGAAAAAAAGCTACAGTTTAAGCATAAAGCAATGAGTGATGTCACAGTCAATTTGTCCATCAATACGTACAGTCTGTGGTTTTTCCAGGCTACGAGGCACATGCTACTTTGCCCACCTGAATATTAATTTATTTAGATTTATTTGTATAGTCTGTTACTCCCTTCAAGTTCAGTAAAGGCTCAAAATCATTCTTTGGTTTTGAACGGGCATTTATTGTTGGACTGTCTTCAACATGTCTTAACATGGATCTTGTATCCTGTTTCAACTATGCCTCTGATGGCAGCTACACAGTCTATGAAAAAATGTGCACATACGTTAGCCAAAATATGTTTTGCTTATTTAATGACTCTTTTGTAATACTGTAAGACAGTTACAATTACAAATTCAATTGGGCCTCATTTTAAAACAAATATATTAAGCTGTATTAGTAAAGAATAACAAAATAACCAAAATATCACAATAACAAAAGCAACACAAATGAATGCAATGAATACACACAATTTGAATTCATTCTTTCCCCAGTAAATGTGATCACATAAAAAATGAATGAAGGTTACAAGGTTAAAAGATAAAGAAATGCATTGTCCTAGTACATGGTAGTGTGTTGCACTGCTGTCATTGGACTGCAACTACAACAATGCTGGACCTGGAATGGCGGGGGGGGAGGGGGGCGGCTATCGGGTCTGTGGAAGATTTTATCCATCATCCTCTAATGCATGTGACACCATAATATCAGGATGAAAGAGAAACTAGAGCACTAGAGAAGGAGGCTGTCATATTTTCATAGTGCCGCCACCCTAAAGGAGGGTTGTCACTCATTTTTTTGTCAGAAACACACATTTTATGTCTCTCCACCTGGGGCTGCATTCTAAATATAGCCTTGCCAATCATGTTTATTCTTCCACCAAATTATGCATGTATTCGTATGTGAATGATAAGGAAAAAAAAATTACACTTCATTGAATCATTCCTTTATTCACATTCTTGTCCTCTTGTTTTTGTAGTGATTGTCATGGTTAATAAGCGGCTTTCTTGATAAAGTCATTTTTGGGGTGGTGTCCAAGTCATTTTAGTTTTTGTAAAATTTTACAGACAGCAAAATATTTGAGAATTACACAAACACTAGAGTAGAATATGAAGTATAGAGAAGAGATGTCAAGTTTGTAGCAGCTGGGTTTCAGTTTGTAATGCAACTGACATCTGCTCACATTAAAGCAGAGAGGGTTGACAAGAACTGAGAAAAGCTTTCGAAAAAAAAAAAAACTGAAGAAAAGATGGAATGGGAAAGACCTTAAAAAGCATTTCATGAATGGAGGCAATGAGTCAAAAAAGAAAGGTAAAATAGTATTGCCAACAGCAAAGCAAAACCACATGCCACATACAAAGCCTAACACAGAATGAAAAAAAAAATATTGACAGATCCACTATAAAACTCTAAAAAATATGAGTAATACAAAAAAGAATAAAATAAGAGTGGTAAAGATACCCTCGCTGGATTTTTCATTGAACTAACATTATACTCAACACTGATCAATGCTGAATCTACTTTACTTAAGGATTGTGGTGCTTTCATATTCTTGTGTTCTGACCAGTGGGCAATGAACGGGGCTGTACATCGACGGCAGTGCAATAGTAAGTTAAAGTAGTAATACTGCCTTTGGCTGCTGGAGCAACATTCACTGGGCTCCAATAAGCCCCGACTGCCATAGTATTACACTGGACTTCTCTCTGATAATACTAAGTGAATAGATTTTTTGTCATGAGACCTGAAATGTTTTATTTAGATCTTTTAATAAGTGATCTGATGGTCATCATTCAGCTTTTGCTTCATTATAAAGGTTTGGCAAATAATTCGACAAATCTCTGTCATGATGGGGTCTGATGAACAGGTCGCTACTGTAGCTGGACTCGCTGGTGGAGTCGGACTGAGGTGGACCAAGTCACCAAGCTAGCAGCTAGCATTAGCTTACCCATAAGACTGGTGACATACTACGCTCCTGTAACTCTGCCACCATTCATCCAAATATGGTTACATCCTGTTTTTTTTAGCTCCAAAATATCATCCAGGAAGTGACAACACAACTGGCTTCAAAACCAATGGGTGACGTCACATTCACTTTGTTTTATAATGTACGGTATTTTCCTGATTAAAAGTCGCTCCGGTATGTTAGTCGCACAAGCCAAAAAATGCATAACGAAGAAGACAAAAATGTGTATTAGTCGCTCTGGAGAACAAGTCGCGTCTGTTCGCAGCTCAGGCCCTGAGCCTGAGCCTGCCCGATGTACAGTAGTTGTCGCTCCCCTTGCCAGACTATGCAAAAAAACGTGACTTTTAATCCAGAAAATACAGTATATGGTCTATGGCTCTAACATGTTCTCACTTCCAACTCATTTGTACCATTTTGTCACAACCTTTTGGCATGCATTCTGCACACACAAACAACAGATGTTAAGAAAATTGCTGCCATTTAAGAATAAGGCTTAAATGGCAGCAATTTTGGTAGGTTATGGTGAGGGAAAAGGTTGAGGTGAGGGTTAGAGCAACACACAGCGTGAAATGGGGAACAAAGGCTGATCAAAACAAATACAGTAAGAAATGGAATGAAATCTCTGGTCTGCTCTGTGTGAGCTCCATCACATCTGCTGCACCATCATAACCAGCTCTCTAAGCATTTTGCCCACCTGGCTGCTATGGCCATTTTCTGACATTTAGTGATATTTGCTCTTGGCATCTAATATTGCCGCAGATTGGTTAACATCATCATGCGTGTAGTCCTGAAATGCAAAGGGCTTTGGCTTGACGGCAAAATATGACCCGCCGCAAATGAAAGACTAAAAATCTTGGTTGGTTTTTTGTGTTCAATCTTAGCCTCTTTCACTTTTCACAGCAGTTTGTATATGTTTAGTTATGCCATGTGAATAGTGACAGTTTTTATCACTTGAATCACCTTTACTCCTTTCACCTTGATTTTCACCTTATTCACCTTTATATTTAACAGTAACTAATTTTAATTTTTGAATAATGTCCTCATTAGTGTGTTAATTGATTATTTCTCGTCATTAAAACACCATGATTCCATTTAAACACAGTAAATGACATTGTATATGATTTTTGTATGATTTGTTGAGAACATTAATGCAGGCTGGAAGGTATGAAATACCCAAAACAGAATATTTTCCTATTTTAAAAGGGAAGAAACAAGAGGCCTTTTTTTAGTTTGAAGGCTGCTGTTTTTGCTTATATTATAAGTCACTTTTTTGTGTACACAAAATGTATGTTTTACTTATGATACATAACAGGTGCACTTCAGTGTGTGAATCTGCTGTTACACTAAACCAAAATATTGATTACCACCACTGCCACAAGTCATAGGCAATTTTAATTGTAATGACAACATTTAAATCACTATACTGTAGTTCACATATAGGCATACAGACAGTAATACACCTTAACCCAGGTATATTTACATGTATTACATAAATGTCATTTGTATGGACAATATGTCTTCTTAAAATGATTACAGCAGTTAACTAAAAGGGGAAAAAAATCTGCTAATTTTATCTCAAGTGAGTGATTTCTTTCTGCAGTTCATTAAGCCTGTCATAAAACCTCTTTCACACTGCACAGATTTATAGTCATTGGGAATCAGTAAACATGCCACGGTTAACACTGTGCCTTGACTTTAATAAGAACGGCTTAAGTTCAGTGAGATAACTTACTTGACGATTAGAAGAGCCAATAATGGACCCAAATCCCGTGGGGGCAGAGGGAAAAAAAAGCAAAACATCAGGAAGTTACTTATTGTAGTTTCATCTGCTTATATTGGTCTACTATCCAACACAGTCAGCAGCTGCAGCAGCAGTATCGACTGTGACATGCAGCTTGAACTTGTATATAAATCACACTACTCCTCATACCACAGCAAAAGCTTTTCAGAGAAACAATGTGACTTTAATGACTTTACAGAGCATACCTTTATCGCACATGGCCAGAATTTCTATACAGAATTTCTACTGTATCTGTAAACATTGAATACATACAAAATGCTGCCCTTGCCTTAGAATCACTATTGTCCTTTACACAGGGGATATTACTGAGTGGGGGAACAGTAATAGATCATACAGATCAGGGCTACAGGTTATAATAATTTAAAACAGATATTTTTATGCAGAAAAAATATCATTATGCAGTTTCCTATTTACTTGCACTTTAATGCACCAGTTTTCACACAATGATGTAAATTCAGTGACAAATTTGGTGCTGACACACAAATGCACATGCTGTTTGTCCATGCTTTTCCTCCATCCACCTGCAGTTTCCTTCCTTTAGCCTCATCTTGATCCACATACACACCTCAGCAATCACAATGTAGCATTTACTTTCCCTTTCTCCCTTGTCTGATTATTAAGGCAGTTGGTTTAGTGCTGCTTGACTCTCTATCTGGTCCTTCTATATTTTGCAAAATTTAACAGTTTACAATTATAAAGGGAACAAATGTGTATTGTGCAAAGAAATGCTCATGACAGTGTTAAAAAACAATATATTAATCAAATGATGAGATGAACGTCACTTATCGTGGCTTAGTTAAAATGAAATTAAGTCTAAGCAATTATCCTTTACAGGTATGACAAATGGCCCATTTATGCTCGCGTTACGTGGGTGAATATGTAGGTGCATATCAAATGTTGATACCTTCATAGTCCCATGTGTTTTTTTTTACATCGGCATTGTTGCTAAGCAATACATCCACAAGAGGACAGTGCCGAGTTCAGACAGTCACATTAGTATTGTCAGAGAGAAACCCAAGTGAAAAATGTTTTATCATGAGCCATTATGGTTTCAAAGATTTTATTTGGACCTTCTAATAAGTGATCTGGAGAACTTTTTGCTCCATTATTAAGATATTACAGCAAATATTCGGACAAATCACTGCCATGCTGCAGTTTAACTTGCTGGTCAGACCTTCCTCTCTTCTATTTATTCAATATGGGCATAGTTTTACCTGAGATATGCTCGACTGTAGTTGTGGGTATTTACAGTAACAACACTGTAAGATGACTTTGTCTGGCACTGTTTGGTGAAGTTTTAACATGTCCATAAGCTAGTGGTTAGTTAGCTTTCCTTACGGTCTGGTTGCACATCCGCTGTTCGTCCAAATATGGTTGCATCATGTTTTTGGCTCCAAGATGTCATTGAAGATGACAGCAATATACACAGTCTACGGCACTGCCTCTGCTCAAACAGTTGAGCCATTTCTGTTAATCTTCCAATGTTTATGGTGTGTTCTGTTCTTTTTCTTCTGCCACATGAGCTATACTGGCTATACTGCACATCATTGCCCCCACAACTTCCGGTGGTACTGATCCATTTTCTGTGTTCAGGTATGCATCCATAAGCTCATTAAAAACACACTAAATTACTTGTGTAACGTACGCAGAGTATGGACAAAATGGTCTGTATGCAGACTTAACGTTGAGCATAAATGGGTCTTAAGGTGTACAGTCAGATGGCAGAGTGGATGAAAGTCTTCTGTAACATTCAGCCCTGCAGTTCAGAGGGGTAACATCCATGATGATGATGATGATTTGAATCATCTCAGATGTCCTCCAACTTATTCACAGCCCATCTCTATAGATTTTCTCCATGTATTGTGTTTGCTGCTGCAGAAATAATAAAGTTCCTGTACACTAATACCTCCTCAATGTCACATTACTTCTTTCATCAGGAGAGCAGTCAGGGTCAGTAAGGCTAGTTACCAGATATAAATAAGGCTCATTTAGTCTGCAGCAATTGGCCAGTAATCAAACTGCAGTTAAGAGCTGAAAAGATATAAACAAAATTCTGACATCGTTCGACTTTGAATGAGTAATGACTGGTTAAACACTTGAGATTCTGTTTTTACAACCTTAAGTAAGCAACACTGTGGTCTATGTTTATTTTCAAATGTTATTAATGGTATCCCTTCAATGATTTCTTTTTAAATTATATTGTATCACAGTGGTGCTGAATATTATTATTGCCAGGGTGACAGACATAGTCTTCTGCTTTCAGCTGGATGATGTGCCCTCATGGGGTATTGTTCAAACTGTACGTATTTACTGTAATGTCAATTTTTTAAACACTGTAAACAAAAATGTAAGTGTAAACTTCTAGCAACCCAGTACTGCATATTTTTAATGTAAAATGATGAGGAATGTAAATTAATATGGGTTGATTGGGTATTCCGAGTGTTGTAAGTGGAGATATAGACCCTGAATGGCCATAGATTTTTCTCGAAATGTCATAGCAAGCTGCATGGAGCTTAAACAATGTATATAAATGCTGCAAATACCATCAAATGCCTCTTTTCTAATCAGCAAGGCATGCCAAACACCATTTCACATCAAAACTGCTGTTAACCCTCTTCCCCAAGCTAATATTATTCCAAATACCATTTTTCTTGCTGTTGCTGAAGCAGCAAGATACTGCTGTGCACAGGACTGCCGCAGTAGAGGCTCTACTCTGTGGATTCAGATTTTATGCTGAACACACTGTCATAGTAATTGGCCAACATACTCTTGAGACAGGAAGAAAGACTTCAAAATAAATAAATAAACAAACCAATAAATAAATAAATGCCAGAAGCTGTGCCAGGACATGCTCAGAGGGCAGGATAGAACTACGAGGACAGCACCAGCTCTGAGTAAACAAACCAGCTTTGTATCTGCAGAATTTGAGGAAGGAAGGAGGTCGAGCTCATATTTTGTGTGGTTTCAGGAAATCTTCCACTCAATAGCCTGTTGATTGCATCTGTTGTCATTAGTTTATCATGTTGGATTTTTCAGATTAATGATGTAAATTTCCAGGAAACCCAACATATTTTTTTCGGTGCGATTTTCTGCCTAATGATGCTGCAGTGATTAGTCATTCACATTTTTGAGTTTCTCTTTCTCTCTCACTCCCTCTGTGCACCCAGGACAGTGGACCCTAATTGTCATTTAATGAAGCAGCTTGTATCGCTGGACAGATTTGCATGTTTGGGTAGAATGTTGAATAAATCCCCTTCTACATGCCTGTCTTACATCAGGGGACTTGATACTGTCCACATCTTGGGGTGCAGGCTATGGTCAAACCCTATTCAAACTCCTCTATTCATTACACAAATTTGAATGGGCATGTAACAAGATATTTTAATTGATATAGATAGATTGATAGATATATTTTATTGATCCCACAAAAAGGGGAAATTCACATACGGCAGCGAACTGAGCTCGCACCTTGCAG
>JAQQAE010023489.1:0-10031 GCA_029823295.1 Pseudamia nigra
ACATTTTTTCGGGGAAATTTATTTAACAAAATCCGACACCAAGAACAAACATTTCATCTTGAAAGGCAAGTTATAGTCATAATAGAATAGAGAACAACAGGCTGAATAGGTGTCTCGTATGTTAACGTAATATAACATATGTGACGTATGTTAACATAATATAACGTAATATGACGGCGGCGGCCCCACTGTCATGGTCTGTATTCATACTGAAAATCAAGATCAAGCAAGCTTTTGCCCTTTTGCTCCGCGGGACGTTTCTGTCCTCCCTGAGCTCACCTTAGGACACCTGCGTTACCGTTTGACTGGGGCGGTACACATGTCAAACTCCCCACCTGCTTCTGTCCCCGGAGCGGGTCGCGGGCGGCTGTGCGCTTGACACCAGAAGCGAGAGCCCACTTGGGGCTCGCCTCCCCGCCTCACCGGGTAAGTGACGCGCAAATGTGTCGGTGCCGACACGTTCGATGTTAAAGGGTTAACCCCTTAACACCAGACACCTTTATTCACATAACTATAGCATAAAGAACATAATATAACAAGTTTATCAAACTCACGATCTCACTCCTAATCGCTAGATCCTTGAAATTCTTCATCCTCGGTGTAGCTTCCGAACAACTCCAGAGGTAGACGACGCGTCCCTTCATCCGAAACCATCCCGACTGGATGGTTTCGTTTGTCACTCAAGTCCATGCCTTGTTGATCCGTCCGATGACTTGCAGGAAAGTTGCATGGCGCATCCTCCCGGTTACAGTGAAGCTGTGCTCTCCATCCATCATCCACTGCTCCCACAGGTGACGCAAAACTGCCTTAAAGCTCCGGTTCACCGAGATGTCAAGTGGCTGCAGTACTTTGGTTAAGCCTTCAGGGATGATGGCAGGTATGATTGTTACCAGAATGTTTACATTTCAAATTGTCAGTGACACAGGTGTGGCAGATGCAGGTACACAAGCCTAGAGTGCCCTCTGAGGGCTGTCAGTGTGACAAACAACGAACACATGAAATAGTTTGTATATTAGTCACTCTGGTGTATGTGTCGCCCCCGTAGCCAGACTATGAAAAAAAGCGTGACGTATAGTACGGAAAATACGGTAACTATATCTGATTCTGTTAATTGTGTACCCCTACTGATGAGAGTTTTGTTTTCTCTACAGGGGCCCTTTGCCAACAAATGAAATGGAGTATTGGATCTTAATTGGTGAACCCAGCAGGAAACACCCAGCGATTCACTGTAAAAAGTAAGGTCAACCTTTGGTCAGCCTCTTTATCAGCTTCTGTTTATCTCTGGTGTAAAACTTGGGTCTCTTTCCAGATGGCTGGACATTGTGACTGACCTCAACACACAAAATCCAGATTACCTGGATATTCGTCACACAGACAGAGGGATTCAGCGCCGGAAAACAAAAAAGGTTCCACTTCCTGAGAGTTTTTATTTTAACCTTGAAAAATCTCAACCACAAGTCACAGCTAAAATATCTGTTGTTCTGCAATACTTGTAATGGGTGATGTCACAATGACTCTGTTCACTAATATAAAAAGTTTGGTATAAAAACAAAGTAAATACAGTAGAGTCAGCAGCTCCACATGTATTTGAGGGTTAAATGTAATGTTTCATATAAACACGTGCAGGCCAGTGTCTAAGGTAAGAAACTGTCATTGTCCTTCAGGTGGGGGGCAACTTGCACTGCATCATGGCCTTCCAGAGGGTGAACTGGCAGAGGCTCGGCCCCTGGGCTTTAAATTTGGAGAACCTACGTCACGACTTCCACCAGTCCGGCTCAGAGCAGGCTCACGGCAGTGAGGAAGCTGAGGAGAGGATGTCGTCCAAGCGGCTGGCCCACCTGGGACGCTCGCACAGTATGGGAAGTCAGAAAGACAGCAGCTGGAAACGCCTGTCCAACAGCACCGAGTACCGACAGCGGAGCTCCCCAGACAGCGATCTGGAAGAAGACATGACTGACTGAAAGGTTCATTAGCACATACAGCGAGGAATAACTGATTACAACACAGCTCAGAAACCCTTAATATTAACAAGAAGTGACCGCAGATATGACAAATCCAACAATTTGGTTGACTGTTCTGATCATTATTTTTCACTTGGTAATTCTAATGATTATTTTGTTCATTTTCCTTCCTTTTGATTTGTTCACAATTGTTTTTTAGAGGGTTTTTTGTTACATTTTCTTGCATATTTTCTTCAGTTTTGTTCATTTTGTGCACTATTTTGTTTACATGGTGTGTTCAGACCATTAGATCAAACCAAAGACAATAAGTTTAACCTTCATTCTTGCACATCTTAAATTCTAAATTCAAAATTAAATGCATAATAATAAATTGAGTAGTTTTATAAATAAAATGCATGAAATGGTATCACATGAATTTATTTACTGTAATAAAAAATTGACATGTTTATAATGGATTATTTCTCCACTTGGGTTCCAAGTAAACAAAATAATTAATTTTTGGGTCTTGAGGTCAGAAATTTGGGAAACCCTGCTCTCCTCTCCCAGTAGCAGCCTCGAAACCCACATGTTGTTACTAAAGCTGAATTTTGCACCGGTGAGTTCAGTTTTATATAAAAAATGTAGTGTAAATGTGGTGTTTTTCAGCACCTCTTCAGTCTGGCTTGTAGTTAAGACTTAACATCATAAACCTTTTTATGTAGCATCTTTTAACTGTCTTGTTCGTGTAATTTTTAGTCATAAATGGGGCACAATGAGAAGAGGATGACTTAAGGAAAAAAACACTGAGTGTTTCTATACAGGAGTTGGATTTCTTAGAACTAGTGTCTAGCGGCTGCCTACTTTGACACTGGCTGAAATTATAAGCTGTGGTTTTTCACAGTTCACACCAAACAAACAGCTGCAAAGTCATATTTCCTGAATTTGACTAAAAAGTGTATTGGGTTAAAATTGCTTACTCCGTCTTTAACAGTTGGGCATTGTAGTTTTTACTGTTAAATAGTACATTTGTTTTGGATCTTATTATTGTCACTGGAAAAATCCATGTTGATGCTCGGAATATTTAACAGCATGATTACTGATGCAGAAAACACTATGCATCTTAAAATCTTTAAACAATCGGGCAGAAAGGAGTGATATCAGGTTATTGCTGGTTTTGATCTTTTAATGGGATTTCCTATAAAAAACAGTGACTATCACTGCGTTTTTCTAATGGTGGCCACACATTGGGTAATATTTGTTCAGTCAGTATTAAATCTGCCTGCTGTTCTTTGCGTATCTTACAGTACTTTCCATGTTATAAAATATTGGTGAGTGATGCACCACTAGTAGCTACATTAATTGCTTGTGCATCTGTTATAAACCAATAAGTCATGACAATGTGGAACCAAATTCTCTCTAATGCTTCACGCTGACTCTGTACTTACTGAACATGACACAGTCCAGTGATGCAATAAAATTTAGTTAAAATCTCAAAAGCTGAATCCACAAAACTGGTACCATCTTGAAGCTGTGCTGTGTTGTAATTGTTTAATTTCTCCCTGTATTTAAAGTAAAATAAGCTGAGACTAGGTGTTCTTAGGTGTTAGTCACTTCAGGACTTTACATTTCATCTCACTACAAATCACATGCACATTCTTCTGACTTTACATATGGATCTATATCATATCCTCTCAGTCTGTACACATTATATTCAACTAGTGTTACCTAAGAATCATAAAACATCCTCTTCAGAAATGACACTCCTCCATGACTCATTGTACAGGTAAATGGACTTGTTTCTGACATACAGTGGTTAGTTCAGTGGAAATGCCGTCTAGTGAAAGTATTTGTGAAAGCAGCTGACATTTCCTAGTGTTTTGTGAAACCTAAGACTGTGTAAATGATTCCAGTTTTCAATAACCTGGGGACTGTACTAAAGTGATAGTGGAATCACTCCTGAAATTTAAAATGTGAGCTGCAGGAAGTCACGACTGCATGTTTTTTTTCATGTTTATGTACAAACATCTGTCTTTGCACCGCTTTGGTGCCATTTGTCTTTAACTCAACACAAATGCCATTGTACACTGAGGTGGTTTTGATGTAGTTGTGTATTTATTTATTTTCCAATAAAAATAAGATTTTTTATAAATTCCTGCAACAGACATTGTGCTTGTTCTCCTGTTGTGTTCCGGTCATGCTGTAGGACTTCCTTTTAGTTGCTGACGTAACTCTGCGATGTGAGCTGGACTGATACAACAGCAGCCACCTGGAGAACAAAGAAATGACTCCTCAGAATATGTTAAAGACAGGACGCAATAAACAGAGGAAAAACACTTACCTATTAAAGCCGCCCCCTGCTTCCTCCATGTCAAGCTGAACTCTGTGATAGATGCTGCTTTCCCTGACGTTTGCGACCTTTGAATAAACAGAAAAAAACGGATCTTAAACATTTTATAGATGCATGTTATGGTAAACTTGCTGTACTGGTCTTCTATTCCAGTCTGTGTGAAATAACTGATTTAACTGCATTTTATTTGGATTCAGCTTGTGTTAGGTTTCATTTATTTCACAAGCAGAAATTTAAAAGTTAATTCTTTGAAAAAACAGTGGAACTGAGTCTTTGTCTTTATTGGACAGGGTACAGTTGAGTAAAGACAGCCAACAAGAACAGTGGATTAATGTGAAACTAACAGGTCAGTGACCGTGACCTGCATTCTTAGCTGTTAAACATGCAGGTCACAATGAAATGCCTCGCTACTTGTAGAACTTCAACCCTTTTTAAAACCTCTCACTCCAGACTCACCCCTGCTCCGTGTCCCAGTCCTCTCCACTGTTGGGGTAGACGACCCAGCTCAGGTCTGGGGTCAGCACTGTCTTTGCAGAGTCCAGCAACAGCTCCACCAGCTCTGGTGAACAGCAATTCACTCCGACAGCAAGCAGCTGTGTGGATTTATTGGCAACCTGGACTGCATGAGTGAAGAGACTGCCATCTGATATACACCTCCCATCCTGGCAGGGTTTAGCACAAAGGATTGAATAAAGTTAAGTAACAGACAACCTAAAAGACTGACACTCTTGTCGAACACCTCTTACCTTACAGGAAAAGGAGAGCCAGGCTTTAGAGTTTGGAAATTCTCGGAGCAGCTCCACCAGAGCCTCACCCTCTTTGATACTTGGGATTGTCTCAAAAGCAATGAGATCAGCTCCTGCTGCTAGTAAACACTCAACATGTGGCCGATGCCAATCCTTCAGTTCCTTCAAACAGGAAACAACAACCTTGACAATGAATTCTGACCAATACTATTGTACAGTATGTCAGTATCAGCATATGTTTTCTGATAGCTTTTGTGCAAACATATATTGTAATACACATAAAAGATGCCTTGAATCTGAATTTAAAGAGCACGCCTATGAAAAAAGCATTCACTCCCTTTGGATGTTATAGTGTGATGAACTGAATCAATAACAAGATAGTAAGTAATTTGGCTTTTTGACAAGAATTTACAAAAACAACTCTTTAATGTCACAGTCAACATGGATGAACATGAAGTAATGTCAGTTCATTAAAAATATACAGAATCATAGAAAAAAGTGATTGCCTAAGTTCACCCACTTAACGTGATTGACATCAGTCAACAGTGGTCTGGCCAGTTGTGGTGGTCGTGTCACAGTTTGTAAAAGGCAGATCATTGCAGTGCAACGAATACGTCTTCAGTGACAGTTGTACAGAAACCTGTAACTGGAGGTCCAGTCACTGGTGAATTAGTATTCCTGGCATTAACTACACTAAAAAAGACAAAACACTCCAATAAAATCCTTAAGAGGTTACTGAAAAGTTTATGTTCCAGTATGGACACAAAATCCTTTCCATGTCACTGAATATACCCCAGCGTTCCATTAAATCCATTAAGAAATTCAAGGAATGTTTAACATGCATAAATATGCATGCAGATTTTAAAATGTGCACTACTACAACAAAAAATACAATTGATTGTTTTTGTGTGACTAAGCATTGTAATTATTCAACAACATTCACAGGGTAAAGACTGGGAACACTTCCCTGGATGTTCGAATTTCCTGGCAGTATTAATATTGGGCCTACAGCATATCAGTCAGTCTCAGTTAAATCGAAATTAACACGGTCATGTGATTTGATTCCATACATTACAAATAAGTCACCTCAATACTCATGTCTTTTGCATAATCCCCAGTGTACTCTGAACCATCGTGAAGATACGCCCCATACGCTCCGACTGAGGCTGCCACCAATGGATGTATTCGCCCTTTAAGAGAAAAAAATGGGCCAAAATAATATAGCAGAATACAGATAAATACAGAGAATGGTCACAACAGCCAAAAATTAATAAATGTGTAATATACCTGTTGAATGACTGTCTGATTCAAAACTCTGCACTGTTTCTTTGGCCAGATGAACTCCAGCCATCAGCAGCTCTCGGGCATGTTCAGGAGTCACATTCAGATGATTAACAAAACCTGGAATACTCGCCTGGTATGTGACTGTTGTGATAATATCAGCACCACTATGGAGAAACCTGGCGAAACATCACAAAGTTGTCAAAAATATTCATAAACTACAATTATTAACATTTTCAATATTAATGCAAAAAGTGGACTCAAACAAACCTGCAATGAGCATCTTTAATGGCCTGGGGATTGGTGTGCAAAAGTCTAGAACTCCACAGTGGGTCCCCCTAAGTGTGACAGACAAACATACTGTTCATATCATTTAAGTACAGTATATTAAAAGCTGCTTGTCAAATGTACCTATAAAACTGGGACCATTTATACTCTTTATAGATCAAGTTGATTAGCTCCATCTGGTGGAATGATTCGCATGTATGATCTGGCATATGTTTTTTTTTTTTAGTCGGATGCCCTTCCTGACACAACCCTCACAACAAGGGACAAATTTGTGCTATATTTATTTTGGAACAAAGTGTCACTACTATTACAAAACTAGAAATTATAAGTCAATATTAACTCCAGCAGTTAGTAACAGCATGTGATAAAGGTGCCCGTTTTAAAGGGACACAACTACAACTTCATCTGGTGTGATTCCGGAGTTCAACTGTCTTTTTGACTATTTTATATAAATACTTAACCTCGAAATTAAATCCTTGCGCTTCCAGTTCAGTTGCCAGTCCACCATCTAAGATTAATGGTCCATTGTCTTCCATGTAAGGTGTTAAACGAGAAGACGAACACATCGAGAAACGTTCAATCTAGACACACTGACGTCTTACAATGTAATCCACGTTAAACTAACGCAGTCCAAATAACGGTGCTCAGCGGTGTCTGTCAGGCGCCTTTTCCTGATACTTCTGATTAGTTTTAACCAGGATGACTATTCTTTTTCCGGGTAACAGACGGGGTCAAATGCTGCATTTTCAACCGCTCGGAATTCTGAAAACAACCGCTACCGTAAAATCAAGACCACTAGGCACATGACCTGTGCGCGTAAACCAATGGTACTGAACAGCCGAAAGGAAAAGAAAAAGAAGACTGTTCATGTGCTTGTAGACGTCACTTCAGTTCGCATCAGCATCAGGGCTTGTATTTCATCAACATTACTAATTTTCTAAGGCCTTTAAAGCCCGTTACTATTGTAATTGTATATGCGCTCTGTCTCTCTCACACATAAGACCTGCCGTTACACATTACACGTGAACGCACCTCGGCTTGTCAATGCAGTTACTATAGAAACGCCACTGTAGCTAATATTTGTTAGTTTCGCTAGCTGAAAACAGTGTTGCTTTATGTAGCGTTTGTAAAATTGTCCAGAATGGTAAGTTGGGAAGCGTTTCATCACAATAGCAGCAATAGATTGTATTCCCAAGATGTTAGAAGTCGACTAGAATGTTTAAACGAACAAATACAGTACATCATTTGTTGCTAGCTTTAGCATAACACTTGGCTACACTGTAGCTGATTCGTTAACTAACGCGAGCTAAAGTGGCTGCTCTAATGTAACTAATCCAATGTTATCTCTGCTAACTACGAGGCTAGGTTGAGTAGAGGGTTTGATTTAACACTGCAAAATTTATACTAGATTGCACATCATGTATAGCTTATTAACCCAGTAAAAACAAAGCGCGGTAACTAACTAGCCAGTTCAGCTGTCTTGGACCGACAGTATATGTGAACTCAGCCTCGCACGTTTGTTGTTAGGGCTGTTTGAGTTTGAGCAGAAACTAAACAGTAAACTGAGGATGACACTAGTCGTGTGTAGTCACTTACATGTAACTAGTCCTCCCGCAGGAAACTGAATGAGATAGCAAACACGTCAGGAAAATACAGCTAGCATGTTCAATGCATAGGTTAAAACTAATTCTTTATGCTTCAAACATGTTCATTAAATTAGTGTTATGCCTAGATGTTTTTACAACCAATGAGTACAGTTTATTTTCTTTCGGCGCCTCCACGCAGTAATAATGACAAGAAAGCAACAATGGAGACTTTCTTGGACACGTGAAAGGTGGTTTGACACAGATGGACTGTAGAAATCTAAGGCAATAAAACCATAACCAAAACACAGGAAACCTATTACCATTATTACATCCAGACTGTATTCTAATTCTCATTTATACTATGTGACGTTTGCTAACTTTGTTGAGCAAGAAGTGGAAAAAAAAATAAGTACTTATAAGATTTTGTAGGGTATACATGATGAGGAAATCTTTCTGCGACAGATTTCCATCCAAGTAAATTCAGTTTTAACACACCACACTGACATTTTTATAAAGATCTGAAAATTGATTTTTGGTTCTTGGTGTGAATGTTAGTTTTAGAAAATATGAACTGACAAAAATATAAAAAAAGATGTACTGAAACATTTGAACACCTCGAAATATAAGACTTACATAGGTGAAATGCTATCCCTCTTGATTAGTGAATTATAATGGCAAGATCATAGGTAAAATGTTACTTGTGGTTTCATACATGGTAGATTTTTGCTTACAAGTATGTAATATACTTTAACAAGTATTTGGATCTAGTACTTGATATTTAGATAAGGTATATTAATTATCTTAGATGCAAATATCCTTGTATTGGCTTGAACATCAACCGTCACTTGATGATCTTTATTATGTAGTCAAGATCATTTTTTAAATGCCAGTGATTGTTATTGTGCAGCCTCGTTTGCTAGGGTTTGATCTGTGCTGTGTTTCTATCAGGAGGAACGTTATGCCTTTGTGGCTGAGTGGTTTGACCCGAATGCAGCTCTCCTGCGGTGCTACCAACTGTTCTATTACCCTAAAGATGGAGCAGTGGAGATGGTAAGAATGTACTTGTACTATTGTTGTAGTACCTACTCCAACATTTGCAATCTATTGAGAAATGGTCTTAAAAATGTTCAACCTGTATATTTATTTTAAAGATAAATACATTAAAAGTATCAATGAAAGAATAAAAAATTAGTCTTACTTTTATTGTTGCCATTTTACGTTATTAATAAGTTAGTGGGAGTGGGGCTGATTTTTAACTCAACTGTGATTGGTTTTGATCTGCAGTGTTCAAAAGTTCAAAAAGTGAATATTTTCACAACTGGTATTTTGTACCAGGGGGAAATTCACAAACTGCAGCGAACTGAGCTCCCGCCTTGCAGTTGGGGATGTGGGGGGGGGGGACAATAGGAAAAGAGAGTAAAAAAAGCCGTTTCCAGAATTAGGCTCCATAGGAAGCAAAATTATGGTCACATGGAAAAAAAACCCCTCATATGCACAATTAGCAGACAGGTTGTTACACAAACATTCATTAACACAGCAATAAGTATCAGAGAGACTTGGGGTATGTGTGTGTCAGTGTGTCGTCGTGACTGCTGGATGCACTGTGTCTTATCAGTTCTGATAGGAAAGTCAAGAATCCTCTCTCAGAGCATTTCGTCCAGGTGATAAATTCCATGCTAGTTACCACTTCCACATAACATCTTATTGATGTGTATTATATTGATAATCAGTATCATTGGTTGCATGCACTCTGCTTTGACTTAATGACATGTTGTTGTTCTCCTTTCGGCTGCTCCCCTCAGGGGTCGCCACAGCGAAATACCAATGATTCGCATGTTTGATC
>JAQQAE010023490.1:0-10031 GCA_029823295.1 Pseudamia nigra
CCTCTCTTATCTTTTTAAATGGGTGAACTTGCACATTTTTACATTTCCCAATACTTATTGTCCCCACTGTATGAAGTAACTTGTGGAAAGAATGGAGTAGTTTGGGGTCTGCTCAAAATGAGTAGAAAATGAAGAGTCAGCATGTGTTGAATGTTATTCTGGCTCATGTCATCTTAGTAATGTGCGCTTGAGCTGTGTTAAACTTAAGTTTCTACTGCCTTACAAAAAATAATAAAACTAATATTCTGAGTCTTAACATTCTTTATGATTTGCTTTTTCTCTTTGGATGACAACACATTCGGAATTTAAAAATGACTCTGATTTTAAAAAGCTGTAAATAAGTAAATAAATAAATAAAACCTGTGAAAACTGTATATTAAAACAGGTTTGTGAATCTCCAGGGCAGTCCTGAAGTGTGAAATGATCCACCTTTTAAATTGAAAATGTAAGTTCTTCTTACTCACTGTGGTGTTTGTGTGTAAAGGTTGTGAATTGTACCAGAGAGAATCGTCAAATTTTTAAATATAGCCCAGGGTTTTTGATTCAGAGCCTTTAAAATGTTGAGAATTGACTAGGACCCAGTGAGCAGAATCACAGAAAAGTCCCTTTAGTTCATCACACTCTTCAGCGATAGTCTCATCTCACGGTACTTTCACTTCAAATTTGTTCTGTCCCCTCAGGTCAGAATTTGTAGGAAATGGTACATTTTACAGCAGATGAACCAGATCAAACTAAACGCTGCATTCATCTGCAACCACTGGCTCTAAACCAATAGAAAGCAGACAGAGATACATGACCTGAAATGCATAACAATTCCGGTCAGAGCCAGACTATACTGTATGGCTACAAATGTTATCACTATCATATCAATAATCATCACAATGCATGTTAAATCAAAATGAAAAAAAAAAAAAACAATGTACAATTATTTACTCTTCTTCCCAACACACCTCCCAACAGGCAACATCTCAGAAATCTAGAGGTGGAACATTAAAAAATTATGAGAATAATTTTTGTTTATTATCAAAATGTACATGAAAAATCATAAATTAACAAACAATAAGGCAAGATTTTAGCCAACAGCAACAAAATTAATTCTAGAGACAAAAAATGACATTACCAAAGTGATTTATTTTTAACATTATTATTTTTTATCTTAATTTAACAGGAAAAGATTAATTGAGATTAACAATCTCTTTTTCAATAGTTTCCTGGCCAAAATAGGCAGGAACACCAATAACACATTGCACACAAAACATTAAAACAGCACACATAAACATCATACATACACGAAAGAAATAAGTAGACCAATAAAAGTATGTGTTTGATAAATGCAGGCTTATTTTCAATAAGTTTAACATCTTTAAAAGCGACAATCAAAATCATAGTGACAAAAATAAGATCATATATATTGTTTAAATCAGGTAAAACAGCTACAGCTGTAAGTTTCTTCCTCCCACTCATTTTGTAGCTCTTTAAAAAGTTCAGTGAAACCAACTCCTTCAGTCTGAGGTAATTTCACAGTGAGCTCCAGTCTTTCCAAGTTCACTTCTGACACTCCAAACAAATCCTCTGACCTCAGACCATAAGTATTTGTTTTTTGATGGTTAAAAACCTGTAAAGAAGATGGGAGCGCCCCTAAAATACATATATAAATAAGAAACAGTCAATGTATTCATTGGCATTACGATGAGTCACACCAACCAACAGGAGAAGATAAGAGACAATGATGAGTGTGGGCTTTTAAATCTGTGATGAACCTCAATGCACCATGGTAGACAGAGTCAAACTTAGACAGGGTGTGCAAAGAAGCATTCCTGTAAATCACATCCACTTAATTTACAACAGCCATGAACGTTGAGGCAGCAAGACTCTTTAGCCTCAAAAGAAAGACAAGACCTGATTCTGAAATAAAAACCCAGGTTCAATTTTAGTCTATTTACCAGTTGTTGAGTGAAGGAGAGACAATAATCTCATGAAATCCCCAAATATTTGTCTAGCGTTACCAATTAAAGCCCAAACCTCCAAAGCAGCTCCCATTCATAGCAGACATTTTGACTTGTCTCAGCAGGAAGAATTCAGATCATTTCTATATCAGTGTCTCTTAAACACATGGCCAAAAGAAGACCCCCCACCTGTTGTTCTAGGCTTGTTCTCTGATGTACTGTTGGGTTTCTGTGCCCAGTGGTGATCTTAGTTTATTGTCAGTGGTGTGCAGAGTACACAGAAACAGTATAATTCTAGTGACTCAAGTAGAAATACTCTTAAACATCAGTACTTGCATAAAAATAAACAAGTGAGTAGTGAGTAACTACATAATGTGCAACTTATTACTGCCTGATATGTCATATCTGTCATATATTGATTTTTGGTAATTTTTTTGTTCATTTTATTTAACTTACTTGACTATTTTTAACCAATGTAGTTGCTCAATTTGTTCACCTTTTTTATTTTCTTGCATATTTTGTTTTTGGTTCAGTGTTTGTGTCTTAATTACTTTTTTGTTTTCGTTTTGCTCATTTTGTTTATCTTGTGGATTTATTCAATTTCTTAATTTTTTTATTTACGTGATTATTTTTTCCTTCATTGGGCTTATTTTAGGTTATTTGTGTTTATTATGTACCCCAGTTTTATAAGTTACTTGAATATTTTCTTTTGTTTTCTTGATTATATTCATTATTTTGTTATGTTTGCGCACTCTTTTCTTCCTTTTGTTCATGTTTGTGAAAAAATTTGTATTTTTTTGCTCATTTTGTTGCTTAGTTTTTGATATTTTATTTCATTATTTTCATTATTTTGCTATGGCCAAATGTAACTAAGTAGAACTACATTTTTTATCCCAAAAGTATAAAGAATAGAAAGTATTCTGAAAAACAAATACTCTAAGTACATATTTTTGGAAAAAATTATGTAAGTGCATGTAAAGTAGTAAATGTACCGATGCCGAACACAGATGCAGTCAAATTCATCACTGAATTCTAATGTACATCAATCCTTGAGTCCAGTTAAAAATGTTGCCACATACATGTAAATGGAGCAGTAGCAGGTTTTCTGGGTAAAAAGTGTTTTAAATCATTCTAACCTGTAACTCAGACTCATGTGCTCCACTACATCTGCCTTGCCTGAAAAAAGTTGTCTTGCAAACTTTTTATTCCAGGTAGATCCTAAACTTGACTATGGAACCAATCTGGTTTCCGGGTGCAGAACGGACTGAGTTGGCCAGTGTGGCATCTAAAAGTTAATGCAGCCACAATGAATTAAAGTCATCACACCAGTAATCACATGCATTAAAATGTCTTCTGTGAGAAGTTCTTTGACTCGTTCATAAATTCAAGCTGCAGTTCCTCTGACAGACACCAGGAGGAGCCATAAAGACATTTCCAGTAATTCAAACAAGCTCTACATAAATTGGGGAAAAGCTCACAAAAATCCTGCATCCACGTGGGAATGAGGAGCATTACTAAAGTCTAATTATTCGTTTCTTGGCCCATTTCAAATTTTCCCTAAAATTGCATCTGTTCATTACTATTTATGTAAAGTTACTAACAAACAGACAGACAAAAAAGCAAGCCAATGCCTGACAAAACATTAACCTCCTTGGGAGAGGTTAATTATCATGATATAAACAAAGACAGACACAATTAATGCAGTGGCTAATGAGTATCTAAGTAAATAGACATGCAGTACGCAGCAGCGCTCAGACTGCAGTACTTCTAGGCTGGTGTCATCCCGGTGTTGCTCAGTGCTGGCTGGATTATTATCTGACTGCATTCTGGCAGCTGTTGGATGAGCTGTTTGGCTCCTTGTTACCGTCATTTACCTGAATCTGTTTCAAAAATTAAATGTGAATGCAGCTATTTTGAGTTAATGAGCCTCGTTACTATTTTTAAACCATTAATCAGCTGTGCAGGTACATGTGCTGAGTTAATGATTCTTTGAATGTATGCACAAACCCATGAACCAGTGGATCTGATGATGAAGCACAGACATGGGTGATATTTCAGACAGTGAGTTCTCGACAAAACTTTCAAACACTGTGAAACTCTGCAAATTAAACAAATTGATTTTTCCGCTCAGGCTGAACTTCTTCTGAACTCGGTCTCTGCCTGTAATGTGAGGATTCTTGTACTAGAAGAAGGTGCATCTAATATGATTAGGTCACGTCTGTCAGCTAGCTCAGGATTGGCCTGAAACACGCTGGTGGATCAAATCATTGCATCCCCGCTTTTCAGATCTGAACCTGCTGCTCTCATTTCTTTGTCTGCTGTGTTTCATCCCCTCAGGTCTCTGTCAGGGCGAATCGTCGGAGGAGTGTGGTGGTTCTTTACTCTCATCATCATCTCCTCCTACACGGCCAACCTGGCTGCCTTCCTCACCGTGGAGAGGATGGTTTCCCCAATTGAAAGCGCAGAGGATCTGGCAAAGCAGACAGAGATCGCCTATGGGACGTTAGACTCAGGCTCCACTAAGGAGTTCTTTAGGGTGAGTGTTTCAACTGGCTGTCATCCATGTTGTCACTACGCTGTATTTATACTGTGTAACAAGCACTGCTTTACCAGTACTGTACAAAAGAAGCACGGGTCTCTGGGGTTTTCTTCTTGGTTTGATGTATCACCTGCCACATAATAAGCTGAATGAATAATCAATAACAGAATCATATTATTTCTCCTGAAGCAGCACTTTCAGAGCTCTAATATTGCAATGATCATTGATTAATTTTTTGCACTGTAAAAAAACCCTGTATAATAAGGGCCAGGCGCACAAAACCAGTACAAATGAGACAAAAATATAATACGCAAGTCACAAAGCAGCTGCCAAGGTAATAGCATCATGGTGCAACTTGTCTATAAATCAGGTAATATTCATAGATTTGGTGCTAAATCACACCCTTTCTATGCAAAAAAGCCTTGGTAACACAAATTGCCACATGCAGTTCTACTGCTGCAAAAAGTCTGTATTAATGGAATGCACATTTAACTCTCACTCACTCTCTGTTTCCAAATCTTTGAGCTTGTGAAGCTGAAATGATATAGATGCTACAGCATGTTTCATGATAAGTCAGACACTGGGGGGGATCTACAGTAGGACAGGAATCTGAGCATCATCTCAGAATTAATGTCAGATCCTGGCTGATCTGCTGTTAAACAAGTCACTGCTGCTGTATGTGTAAACACTCACAATCTCCTTTGGGATTCTGAGACTGTGTGACCAGCCTTGATACCACACAGATCACATTTCTGCAAAATCCCAGATAAATCCACACACATGGCTAACATCGGATGATTCAGGCATGACTGAAACATGTTTCAAATGTGGACCTTACATCAGATGATATACAGTACTGACCAGGGGTTGGAATCTTTAAAATCTAATGAACCATTTTTTGGACAAAAATAAAATAAAATAAGTGTTCAAAAGCTGTGAAAAATATTCAAACCTTTGACATGTCATATGACATATGGCGCATGTTGTAGCTAGCAACATGATAACATCAATTTGGTTATTATTTAATTCCTTTTTTTCATTTTGTTTATTTACATATACATGTACTGTAAAGCAGTAAATGTACTTGGGTACTACTCACCTCTGCAAAGTGCTCACACATACACTTGTATGTATGGCAAAAAGGTGGATTTGTAGTGTTTTACAAAATACAAAAAGGAATTTTACAGTATTTAATAACAAGTAAGATTTCAGATTACTTAGTGTGTAATTGCATCTGTGTGGGTCTGAATCTGTTTGCCTACACTAACTCACATCAGAGACTTTTGGCAAAAGGAAAAAAATATGCTGCAGTGTATACAACTGGGACAATTATGCATCCTCATCTAACCATCTGTAAAGTCATAAACTAAAGTTTGATTAGCCTGCTGGCAGAGCCACTAATATGCAAATTCATTTGTTTCTGCATCACTCAAAATTGCTGCCAAAGCTGGAGCCCAAATATTCTCATCAAGGTTGCACTCAGTGGATAAAAGTCTTGTAATAAAAAAACAGATAAGGCAGAAAAAAAAAACAGATGAATCAAATTAAATTTATGCTGACAATGTGGAAAAGCACTATATTTTAAGTCTCAGAAATTCTGCAGCGAAACTTGAAGATGTAGTTTTGTCTTGGTATTTGGATTCTAAAAAACCCTTAACTACGACGAGGACATGTCACTGTAAGTCCAATTTGTAGACCTCTGTCACAAAATTGCAGTCTCATATGTTTTTAAAGAGGCATCCTATTCCATGGAAATAGATGTGTCATTCACATTCAGTGTCCAGCTCTGAGCTGTGTCTATTTTTAGTCGTAGCCACTCTCCTGATGTGATTGCCCACAGTGGGTCTGAGATACAATGAGACTAGTGGGACCGTGTGCTGCTTTCAAACTTCACACAGATGGATGTAAAATCAGAAGCAGCTTCAAAAGTTTTGCAAATCATGTGAGATTTATTGACAGTCAGTGTAAATATGATCAAAAGCAGTGAAATTATAGGACAGAGGGTCCAAATAAAAATGAGAAAGGCTCTCAAGAGAAAAAACAAAAGAGGAAACAGCATTTTGGAAGCATTTTCATTTTCAGGAGAAGAGATTCTGATTCCAGTGTTGGTGTTTAACAGTGTGGAGGACTGATTTTTTTCATGGGGTAAAGTCATGTGTAGTGAGAGCGGTGCAGTTTCTGCGATACAGCCCATTTTTAAAGGCATTCAGGCAGAGTTGCACAGTCTACTGTGCCAAGCTGAGCCGAGGTTTTAAAGCTCAGTGTGAACATGATCATGTGCAATGTCTCATGCACTGCAGCACGCATTCAAACATCACTTAGAAACAATGTAGATGTTGAGTCAAGACTCTATATATCGGACAGAAAATCGTCATCCAAGTAAGTGAACTGCATCACATTTGAAACAAGAGGCTGGTGCATTTTTATGCAGCAGCAAAGGTGAAGACTTAGTCTGAACAATGGGGGTGATAAACTAATTAAGAAAATGAATAAAAATAACAAAATAATCTAGAAACTTAATAAAAATGAGCAAAATAATTAAGACAATGAGAAAAATTGAACAAAATAATCCAGAAAATAAATTACAATGAACAAAATAATTAAGAAAATTAGAAAAAATGAATAAAATAATTAAGACAATGAGTGAAATTCAACAAAACAATAAAGATAGAAAAAATGAGTAAAAATGAACAAAATAATCAAGAAAATGAGTAAAAATGAACAAAATAATTTTTAAAATGAATAAAAATGAACAAGATAAACAAGAGAATGAGTAAAAATGAACAAAATAATCAAGAAACTGAAGAAAATAAACAAGAACATATCATCTAAAGGAATTATTCCCCCCCCTGAAATCTACGCCTATATGAGTCAGACAGTTGATTTTATTGTGTAATAATTTAAAGCTCTGACAGACTGGAGGAGAAGCTGGTTTAATATGACTGGGGGGGGGCAACAGATGTGATGACAATAAACATGAGCCCAAAGTTTGGAGGACTTGCAATGTTTGCACAGTTTCACTTTACGTGGAGATGTTAATGCATGAATGTGCTTATAAACCGATCACAGGCATTTCCGGCAATAACTCTGTCACTGAAATATAAACCTCTCCATCTGTGTTTGAGACTATATGTAGCAAAATGGCAAGTAAAAAAAAGAAAGCCACTGATTTTTCTGATGTTAAATGCAGCATCTATGAAAATATCCTTTTGATACAGAAGTCAATTGCTGCTTTTATACAAACACAAATATCTTAAAGGGATCATTTTAAAGGCTTCTTGGTGAATCATCCCTCTAAAAGCAGCATCTCCACTCTCCGGATGTGATAATTCATGATACATTTGTCAGGCTGTGATTTGTCAAAGCCCTGTAGTGACTCCGACCTGAGTGACAAATATTCAGGCTTTCTTCCACCAGACTGGAAGCGTTATTGTGAATAGCAGTTATTGAAAACTGATTAATGAGAGCCTGCAGGTCATATTAATCACTAAGCCTTATGATGAAGAGGAGCTGTAAATACCTCAGGGTTCTTCAAGGAAACATGTGACTCACAACAGTGATTCTCAACTGGACTTGTCTTGTGACCCACATTTTCCACCGGTCATCACTCCATGACCCATTTTTATCAAATTCAGACCAGGCAAATGTATTTTTTATGAGCTGGTAAACATAAGCAGGATATTCTGATACAAGTACTGTATGCACATACTGTCACCACTGCATGCAAACTGAGAACACATATGGATAAAATAAATGAACAAAATTTTTAAAATTGTCACCAAAATGAAAATAATATTTACAAAGTTAGTGAAACGGTCAGAATAATTTCTAGAAAATTAAGAAAATAAGCAAAATGAACAAAAATCAAGACAGTTAACCACCAATTGCCAACAAATTAACAAAATAATCAAGAAAATAAACAATACAAGGAACAAAAATAAAAAGCAAGAAAACAACAACAATGAATGAAATAATGAACAATATTCACAGCAAAGACATGAAATAAACAAAAATGAACCGCAAATGAAAAGAACAATGAAGAAAATGAACCAAGTAATCAACAAAATAAACAAAATGAACAAAAGTAATTAAGAAAATTCACAGTAAAATCACAAAATGAACCAAAATAACCATCAAATGAAAAGAATAACCAAGAAAAAAACAAATCAATCCACAAAATGTATAAAACAATCTTGACAATGAAAAAAAAAGTGATCAAGAAAATCAACAGCAAAATATCAGAATAAATAATAATGACCCAGAAATGAACAGAATAATGAAGAAAATTAACAAAATAATGAAGAAAATAAACCACATCATCCACAAGAAGAACAAAACAAACCAAATGAAATTAACAAAAATGAACAAAAGTAGTCAGGAAAATTTTCAGCAGAACAAAATGAACAAAAACAACAAAGAAGAGAACAAAACAACCAAGAAAATTAACAAAATAATCCACAGAGGTGCCACAAAACAATCGAGGAATGAACAAAACTTTAAAACATAAACAAAATGAATAAAAAAATGAACAAAGTCATCAAAAAACCCAGCAAAATCACAAAACAAACTATAATAATCAACAAATGAATGGATTTATAAAGAAAATGTACCAAATAACCCACAATTGAATAACATTTTAAAAAGAACAAAAATAAATAAAAGTAATTTAGCCACAAAATGAATAATAATGACTACCTAATGAACCAAATAATAGAGAGCATGAACCAAATAATTGACAAAAAGTACACAAATTAAAATAAATAAATAAAAACTAATAACATAACCAAGAAAATTAACTGCACAAATGCACAAAAAATAAACAAAATGAACAAAACTTAACAAATGAGTCAGGAAAATTAACAACAAAATCACAAAATAATAATGGCCACCAGATGAACAGAATGATAAAGAAAAATAACAAGATCATCAAGAAAATAAGCAAAATTGTATCAAACATTAAATCAAATGAATGAAAATGTCAGTGAAATGTCTGCATTACCATAGCAACAGATACTGCATGGCAATAAAAGTCCAGCATCAAATAAAAAGCAAGTCTTTGCAGCCCTTGTCTTCTTAATGTGCTTTCGAGCATCATTTGTCTTGGGTACAGTCAACAGTCAATAGTCCTATTAGTGCAACTACAACTACTGTACAAAGCCATATTCTTCTTCTGGCTTTCAGAGAGAGTAGACGCATTTCCATCTGCTCCCGTCCCTGTTTCCCTGTTTGCTATGTCTGTCTGCGTGTTTTTTGTGCTCATTCTCTGTCGGAGTCTCCCCCCTAAAAAACTCAAACAACATGGACTTGAACAGCTGGACTTCAATGAAATTGACACACAGGAGACGGGTTGGGGAGAACCCAAGGTCCTCGGAAGACAGCGGCTGCTGGACATGTGAGAATTCATGGACGCATAGGAACTTATGTGTTTTTGAGCCGCTGTCCATGGAGGATGTGATGGATATTTATCTATTCGGAACCATGATAACAGGATTTCTGCTGATTGGCTTGGGTGTTTTCCTGGCTATCGACACAAAGAACGGACAGAG
>JAQQAE010023491.1:0-10031 GCA_029823295.1 Pseudamia nigra
CAGTCCAGTCGATGGAAGAAAAAACCACACGCCTTGGATACTATGACCTGGATGACTGAGAATCTTCACAGACAGTACCCCAAAATGAACGAAAGTGAACAGATTAATAAAAAATACTAAATATCCACAAAATAACCCATAAAATGAACAAAACAAGCAACAAAATGAACAAAATAAGCATCAAAATAGACACAAAAAATAAACAGAATGGTTGAGAAATTGAAAAAATATAAAAAGGAAGAAATTACACAAAAATGAACCTAAAGTTAACCAAATGAAGAAAATCTAACAAAATAATATAGAAAATAAAGAAAATAAGTAACATAATAAAAAATAAACCAAACAAATAAACCAAATAAAGAAAAATGAATAGAATGACTGAGAAAATAAATGAAAAAAGAGAAAATAATGAAAAAATGTTAAAAAATGAACAGAGTAATTGACAACAATGAACAAAATCATTATTATTATTATTATTATTATTATTAATAGTAGTAATAATAATAATACTAATAATAATAATAATCAATAAAATAGACTAAGAATTAACCAAGTAATGAAAAGTTAGCAAAATAATCAAGGGAAGGAACAAAATAAACAACAAAATGGAGTTGAAATGAACCACATGGTCAAAAATGAACCGAATAATAAAGAAAAGGAACAAAATAACTAACAAAATGGACAAAAGTAAACAGAATAATTGAGAAAATGACCAAAGCAATCAACAAAGCAAACAAAATAACCATCAAAATGGGCAAAAAGGACAAAATGATGAACAAAGTGAACTGAGTGGCTGAGAAAGTAAATAAAATACTCAAGCAAATGAACAAAATGAATAAAAATGAACTAAAGGAAGAAAAAATTACTATTTAATTCAGAAACTGAACAAAATGAACCAAACACATCAACTAAAATAAGCAAAATAAAATGAACCAAATAAGAGCTAAAAAATAACCCAAATGCAGAAAAATGAACCGAACAACTGATGAAATTGAACAAAATAAGTGTCAAAAATGAAGAAAATTAACCAATATGAACAAAATGTAGAAAAATAAACTGAGTAATTGGGATAAATATGCAAAATAATCAAGGAAAAGAACCAAATAAGCATCAAAATGGAGTAAAAATGAACCAAATGGGCAAAAATGAACAGAATAATAGCAAAAATGAACAAGATAAGTAAGAAAATGAGTAAAATGAAATCCAGGAAAGATCAAAAAGGTCATTATTGATGTAAGGCAAGAAGTTACATGCGAGGTCGAGACCACGTGCAGTGACCTCGAGGTCACCTGTGAACAGACCTTACGCTCCATCATTCGGTGCAATAATGAAACCGAAAATGAGCTTCACACCACAGGAGTCTCTCACCAGTTTCCCCTTTACATAATTGATAGTATCATTACATAATTTATAGCGCTATGACAATGATTTTTACATTTTTAATCAGACGCATTGCCACTCAGTGCACGTGCCCCCACGCTAAACAGATCCTAGCAAACACCAGAAAATACACGTCTTTCTGAAAGTAGCTGAGCTGACTGTATGCGGCCATTGACGTCCAGCACTGACTGGATGTTTGCATTGTTACCGAGGTAACACAATACGCGCAGGGTGCTGATCACGGCCAATCATGATCTAGAACGTGAGGGACAAAAGCTGTCACACACAACCGGCCTGGGACGAGTGCAGAACAGCAGCATGAGTGATCTCATAGGACGAGACAATGATCCATCACATGATCCGCTGGGTTTGACCAGGACCCGACTCTGCAAAATGTATCTTTCCTCGGCGTTCAGGTTTATATGAACTTGTCCAATGCTCTGTCCTGAGAAAACCCAAACGAGCAGTTCTGAATTTGTGTGACTTGCGAAATGAAAAGTGAGAACCAGTTATAGCCCCGCCCGCATGAGAACTAGCCAGTATTCCTGTTGATGTATGAAAATTGTATCATGTTTATATACAGTGCTTAACAAATTTCAGACCACACCCCCGTGGAAGGTTTGTACGACAGCTGCCCCAAAATTAACAGTATATGTTTCTGCAATATTTAACCCACAAACATGCATCAACTCTTTAACTATGTCGCATTTTTAAAGATAAAATATATTTATTGTTGTTATCCATGAATTTTCAAATTTACTGTTTTAGAAAAATAGGGGCAAAAAGACACTAAATTACAGTTATTTATCTGCATTCCTCGAGAGACGAATTTGTTTTAGTGGTTGAACGTTAGGCCGATTCATTTCTAACTTCTCAGAGAGGTCCAGTGTGCCGCCTCAAATTTGGGTCGCCTACAAAAATGTGAAGTCAGTTTGAAATAGACCTCATGCACAGCTGCTTTATTTTCTGTCTTGTATTATTGGACAGTTTAATCCAGGTGTGCCCGACCATTGTGGTTGTGACTACAGTGGTCGGACACAACTGGATTAATCAGTCCAACAGTGCAAGACAGGAAATAAAGGAGCTGGCTTAAGTTCAGAACGAGGGGCAACGACCGGGGCTGTCGATCATCCGGGTCCAAGAAGCTTTTTTCCCATAGAGATACATGTGATTCTGTCTGAAAATACTAAGCGAATTAACTTTTTTCATGGGTCATCATCATCTCAAACATCTTATTTGGATCCTCTAATAAGTAACGTGATGATCCATCTTTAACTTTTTGCTGTTGTTAAGATATTACAGCAAATAATCCAACAAATCACTGTTGTGCTGGGGCTTGATTGACATGTCGCTACAGCAACAGCTCGTGAAGTCGGACCGATTCGGACATTCGTATCCTCTATTTAGTCAATATGGGCATAGTTATACATTACACTCGACTGCAGCTGTGAATAAATGTTTATACAAACACCACCGTAATATGACTTTGTTTGACACTGCTTGGTGAAGTTTTACCGCGTCAGTAAGCTAGCGGCCAATACTAGCTTCCCACGAGTCCCCTGGCATGAACACCTCATAAGCCCCGCTGCCATTCGTCCAAATATGGTTACATCCTGTTTTTGGCTCCAATATGCCGTCCAGGAAGTGACAACCCGATTGGCCTAAAAACAGCTTTCAGAAACTAATGCATGATGTCACGGTCACTTTGTCCAGTTATATATACAGACAATGGTTCAGAAGAAGCAGAGCGTTGCATAAGGTCTATTCCTCCCTCCTATAGAAAACGGTACAATGTGGAGAAATCACTGAAAAGTAAAGAATGCACATTAAAACTTCCTGATGCTTGATCATTTTTGACACAAATAGAGGCGGTCTAATACATTTGTTAAGCACCGTACATGGATAAACCCTTTATGATTCTCAAGAACCGCTGGGGAGCTTCACTATATTGACGCCTGTTCATTCTGACCCAAAAATGGACTTCGATGTGGACTATGAAGGAGCTGAGGTGGGTTGAATGAAACAATAAAACCACACCTGTCAGTCAAAATGCCTACGCCATTAATTATCAGGGTCTGGATGATCTAAACGGGTGAGTTATAGAAATATTCACCCCATACAGTGTTCACAGAGGTGGAAATAAACCCTAGAGGCCAAAACTGTTGTTTGTACCAGGCTGTGAATATGTTTGTTTCTGCTCTAAAGTTGGACATTGAACCATTTGGAAGTTTAAACAAGGAGCCAGTGGGTGGCGCCATGTTGGCTCCTCTCCCTACTGACGATGGTTGAAAAGTGGACTGTGGAGGCGCTGAGGTATATTGAATAAAAGATGCTGTAAACCTGGGGTTGGAAACGTTTAGAACACAAAGAGCCGTTCTTAAATTTAATGAAAAATATAAATGTGTCCAGAGCCACAAAATATCTGAGCCCTTTACGAACTATGACATTTGATGTATGTTTTAGCTGGCAACATTGATTGACTTGATTTATTTTTGTTCATTTTGTTTATTACTTTTCTCACTTTTGTTGAATTTCATTGGTCATTGTATTGATTTTTTTTGTTTATCTCTTCATCATTTTTTGTTTTGCAGAATATTTTATTGAATTTCTGTGAAATTTTGTTCATTTTCCTTATTTTATTTTATTTTTTAAATTTTTTTAACATTTCATTCTGTTTTTCATGATTTTTTTTGTTTCGGTTTGATTATTTTGCTCAGTATTTTTTTTTCTTCCCTTCATTTATGGTATTTTTTTAATCTTGTGTATTTTCTTGATTATTTTGCTTTGGTTTTTGGGTTATTTTCTTCCGTTTCATCTTAGTTTTTGTTCATTATTTACTACATTTCTCCTTTTTTGTTGATTTTGTGCTTATTCTGTTCATTTTGATTGTAACGCTTTCCATTATGAGACACTGCAGAGGAGTCCAAAGAGCCACCTGTGACCCCGGATCCACAGGTTAAGCTTTAATCCCCAAATATCTGCATCTGGATTAGTCATTTCCATTCTAAAGGTAATTCTAACATGGGAGTCCGTCGGGGATCGACTCATTTCTACATTCATCACCCAGTGGACAATGACCCGATGGACATTTTTGACATGTCTGCATTTGACTCACAGCTCAGCCATGGATGTTGCCACTTGGTTTTCAACAGAATGGTGTCACAATCTGAACCAAGGTCAGCTTGGAACGTAATTCAGCCAATCAGAGTGTTTTCTGATGAAAAGTGGGACGAACACAGCACCTCAGCGACGTCGGAGTGAATGAGGTAGAATTACAGAGGAAATCTCAAACCATCACAGACATTTTTAGCAGACACATATTAGCAGTGCAGATATAAATTCTAATTCCTGCGCTACAACGTGGGGCCTGACAACGTTAAACTCCATCCTCTGTCTCGTCTGCTGTCCATCTAGGTCACATCTCAGATGGCAGAATGAGGAGGATACTGAAATCAGGGCTGCAGCCATGATGAAAACACAGGTCTGTATATGAACACTTGAAAGATAAATGCAGGGAGCCAGCTGTTTAGACTCGTCGTACTGGTGCAGGTTGTGGAAGTTTGTGCCAGTCAGAGTGTAAAGTTGATGCAGGTCGTCCATGTTGCCGGTGGACGTCTAGTTACCAGGCTGACCGGTCTCCTTGGAGCTGGATCGGCTCAACGCAGCCTCGGCATGAGCTAATTGGGTCAGTGCATCCAGGCATCAGTGAGCATGCTTCCACCTCACCTGCCTCAGGTAAACTCATCTGACTCTAACGTTTCTCTGGGGAGTTTGAGACAAGCATGTGCTTATAAGGAGCAAAACAACACTGTGATGTCTGTTCCAGGTGGCGAAATAGCTGAGTGGGTGCTCGGATATATTCAATTTTCTGCATCTTTTTCCATTTCACGTGTGATTATCTGTATTATACCCTGCTGCAGTAAATAAGAGGAACATTTTAACCAGTTCCATAATTCACTTTCCTGTATGTTGCTTATATACACAAGGGTATAGTTTTACTTGAACTTTGACATGTTGCAATGCATCACCTATTGGATTGCAAAGCATCAATTTCTGCATTTATTGTGTATGCATAAAAACAAAATGACAAATAATGAACAATAATGATTGAATAATTGAGACAATAAAAATAAAATCCAGCACTAAGCAGAAATGAACTCAAAAATTAACAGAAATGTCATTATTGATGAAAAGTATGTTTGAGTTCACATTGTGAATGGCACCAAAATGAACGAAATGATCCACACAAATTTACAGAAATGAAGAAAATACAAAATGATGAGCTCATTTGCATATAAAGCGAAATACGCTGCCATTCAATACAGGGCTGAAAACCAGAGGGTCAATGGTGTCTGTTTTGTCTTGAACTGAAATTTGAAATGTACATTCTAAGGCCAGGTAAGAATTAAAGGTCCGGTACTGTAAAAATGTATGTCCTATTGGGGTTTGGGCATTTTTATCATTTCTATGGTGCAAAATAAAAGTTGTGCAAATATGAATTTGCTTAATACTGGCACTTCAGAGAAATACACCAAACAAATGAATAGGAAAAACAAGCCCTTTTGGATTTTCTTGTGATGTGCAACATCACAAGTCATTATAAATCATAGTGCAGTTAAAGTTAGCACCAACTCATGAACAACCGACAATATTCAATTTCAGTGTTTTGTAGTTAGTGGTGGTAGTTAACGGTAGGAATTTTCTTCATTTTAGTCACTTTGATTATTTTGCTAATCTTGTGGCTTATTTGGTTCATTTGCACTTATTGTGTTATTTTTCTGTCATTTTGTTCTTTAATTTGCTTATTTTTTTTGTTCATTTTTTGGTCATTTAGCAACTGATTTTGTTCATCTTTTGGCAAATTTTCTTGCTTCCCCATTCAAGTTGTTAATTTACTTGATTATTTTGATTATTTTATATTATTGTGATTTCGTGACAGTTTGCTCACTTTGTTGTTTATTTGGTTACTTGTGTTAATTTATTTGATTATTTTTTTCAAATCTTCTCCCCGAGTTGATTCATTTTCTTAATTGGTATAATTATGTTACTGTTTGCTTATCCTGTTGATCTTGTTCAGTGTTTTATAATTTCGTCACTTATTTTGTTCCTTTCTGTTCATTTAATTCATTTTTGTTACTTTTTGTCCATTCGTTTAGTTAATTACTTGAGTACTTTGTTACTGTTTACTCAAACTTTTTCTTCATTTCGTTTATTCTTTGGTCATTTTGTTCCTTATTTTGTTCATTTTTCATTTTCTTATTTTGTTCATCTATTGATTTTTTGTGCTAATTTCCTTGCCTAGTTCATTTTGTTAAATAACTTCATCAATGTTTGCCCAACTTGTTTATTTTGTTCATCCTTCAGTCATTTTGTTTCTTATTTTGTTCATTTTTATTAATTTCTTTGATTATTTTGTTCATTTTTGCTCATTTTCTTGCATAATTTGCTCATTTTGTTAAATGACTTGAATATTCTATTATAGTTTGCTCATTTTGGTAAATCAGTTGAATATTTTTTTATCGTTTGCCCAATTTTTTATTTTGTAATTTTTTTGGTTAATTTGTTGCGCATGTGGTTAGTTTTTAAATTGCTCATTTGTGACGATTTATGGGAGTGTTTTTGTTGCCTGCTGCTCCTTAATTTGCTTGGAATAAAACAGTGTGTTGCATGAGACGAGGCAGCGCTGCAGGGTCGAGATGCTTCAGGATCAGTGTCAGAACAAGCCCAGGTCAGCGCTGAGCACAGTGTGACTGAGCCGCTGTAACCCTACCTCCACTATTGAGTTACATGAGCTTTCCACAACACACACTGGTACTGATGCTACACTCAAAACTCAGCTGATGACTCTCATAAAAAAAACAGTATTTTGAAAAATGACAGTAGTGTTAGTTCTATGTCTGTCTTACCTTGACAAATAGCTCAATATCAGGGTCTCGGTCTTGGCCGTTCGTCGACATGATGCCTGCCTCTGATTTCTTTTCTCTAAGCTGCTTCTTCTACATCCTCCGAAAGGAGAAAAGTTGAAGTCAAAATAACCTCCCTCCCTCCCTCTCTCTCTCTCTCTCTTTCTAATAAGGTAACTTGAACCTCGGTTGCTCCTGATGCTCAAAATCTCCAAAGCCGTTTTCCCTCTGCTTTGCCGATGCTGAGAGTCGGTCCAGGTGGCAGCTACGCAGAAGCCTGTGCTCTGATTTGGCCACAGATGGGGAGCAGAGTCGCCTCTCACTGACACAAAGTGCAAAACAGGTGTCAGTCTATGCTGGGGGGCGGAGCTCGGTGTCTCTCTCCTCACTGCTGCTCCACAGACTCAAACATCCACAACCATACACACCTGTTTCAGTGCTTTCATTTTTATTAGTTTCAACACTGTGCATTAATACTGAAGAGATCCGAACTTACTCCTCTTACTTTGTTTATTTTGTTGGTTTTCTTGCTTAATTTGTTGATTTTTGATCATATTAATGCTTATTTTGCTCATTTTGTCGATCATTTTGCTCATTTTTATTCACGCTGTTGTTTATTTTGATCCGTTTTGCTCATTTCATTGTTTATTTTGCTTATTTTTGTTGAATTTCCTGATCACCTTTCCCATTATTGCTCATGTTGTATATTATGGTCATTTTTGGTCATTGTGTTGATTTAACTTTTTTAAAATGATTTAAAAATCAAATAATGAATGGAATAATTTTTCATCGTCATCCACATCATCACTAATTTCTTATACATCTTATTACATTTTACATTTAAAGAATTAAATGCATAAAAATATCATATGAGGAATGATATACAGTGGATGTCATGCCATTATTATTATGCCATTTTAAAATCATTATGTTATAATTAATTTTTGGTCCCTTTTTAATGAGTTTGTGGCTCATTTTTATTAATTTTGTTGAACATCTTAATTTTTTAAATCATGCTGTTTATTTTGCCATTTTTTTCATCATTTTGTTTCTTATTTTATCATTTCTTGTTCATTTTGTTTCTTCTCTTGATTATGCTGGTAATTTTAGTCCATTTTGTTGCTCATTTTGGTTATTGTCTTTTGGTCATTTTGCTCCCTAACTTGATTATGTTGGTAATTGCGCATTTTTTGGCTTTTTTTTTCATTTCTGTTCATGTTGTTGGTTATTTTGTGCATTTTTTTGTTCACTTTGGTCCTTTTCTGGCTTATTTTGCTCATTTCTTTCATACGTCTATACAGAAAAGACACAAATTGTTGCATTAACAATTAAACAGAAAAACAGAAAATGACACGTTCATTGCTCCAGGGGGAACTAGAGATGCCTGACTTTACTAATCCCATAATGATCCAAAAAGTAGGATATTTGTGTCACTTTCCGTCTCTCTATGCAGCAGTTGCATTTATATTTAATGCACATTTGCACATGTTTGATTGTGGCAGGATAAGGTAGGTTATATTTGATCACCAGTAGCAAGATTCCTGTGTGAATAATTGATGAGGGGATTGGCGTGCATGTACGGAACGGGCTTATGTAGGGCATCAAAAATAAAACATTCTGAAGTGCAGTCAAGATTTCAACTGGCACAGCCATAGAGGTGCATGAGACATATCCAGGAAAAACAAATTCTCCAGTGAGCATGTGCAAGTTACATGAAAGCAGAGAGCGACAGGCCAGAGAGCTGTTTTTTGGGTTGTTTTTTTTAAAGCTGGTTCTATATATAGAGCAGCCCCCTCTTCTGGCTGACATGCCAACATGCAGCACAAATCAATTAACTGAGCCAGGGTGAAGAAGGAGTTCATCATCTCTGGTAATAACATAAAATGTGGAGATCCAAGGTTTTGGAGAGAGACAAATTTATTTGCATAAAGTTCGAAATTCCGAGGCTTCACAGCGCTGGGATGAAAATAGCATAATGAGCTGTGCTACGTTGTGTTCCAAGGTTATTATTGATATCGGAAAAGTAACAAAACAGGCACATATTGAATGACAGAAAAAAATAAGCTTTGAAGCAACCAGAGTAAACCAACATATATTGTATTACAGCATAAACCTGCTATCCACATGTGATGTTAGTCATATACCATATATACCCTTTCACACAGAGTCCGCTACACTGCCCTACAAAGGTAAATTCAGATTAACAAGGTGGCATTAAATTTACAGCAATTACCAAAATTAAGGCAAAAAAGCAACGTAAACTGCAATAAGTCAAAATAAGAAGTAAAAGGAACAAACCAATCAAGAAAATGATCCAAATTAGATGCAAAAAGAAGAAAAGTCAACAAAAATAAACTAAATAAGAAGAATGATCAAAATGAGTGAAACAGTCAGGAAGCTGTAACAAAAAAGAAGAAAAGTTAACAAACTAATCAAGTAAATTAACCAAAGCAGAGGCAAAAAGAAGAAAAAGTAACAAAAATACAGTATGAACAGTCAACAAAATTATGGGAAAATGAAGAGAAACCAACAAAAAACTGAACGTTGAAAGCATGTTCCACCATTTTATTGTTTACCTAGATGTTACATTTTATTCACACACATTAAAGCCATAGTACCGCAAAAGCTAGCACAATTTAGCCTTGTGTAAACCAGTGTAATACAGAAAATACACTCTTCTTCTTCTCCTTTCGGCTGCTCCCCTCAGGGGTCGCCACAGCGAAATACCAATGATTCGCATGTTTGATC
>JAQQAE010023492.1:0-10031 GCA_029823295.1 Pseudamia nigra
TGTTCTTAAAACCCTTCTCTCGCAGATGCCGTCTAATGGTTATGGGACTGCAGTTGGCACCAGTGACGAGCTTAATTTGGGCTTGTCACTGGTCCCCTGTCTTAATGGACAGCCAATTGGATCCTGCAGCTAAGAGCCGGTGAAATTTTTTTTCTACCACTTGACTTTTTTTTTCCCACAGCCCTCAGGATCTTTTGAGAAGTTTAAATTGACTGTCTTACTGCGTCCAACGTCAGCAGCAATGACACGCTGTGAGAGGCCTTGATGCAGCTCAACAATCCGACCACGTTCAAAGAGAGAAAGTTTTATTGCCTTTATCATCAGGAGGTCATGACCTGACAGAAAATGACACTGAATCCACATTTTTGTGAAGATTTGGGCTTTTAAAGAAACTTTTGATGAACTGATGAACAGCCTATTTCAGTTTAATGGTTGTTTGCAATACTGTACATTGTTTACTCAAATTTTTTTTCTTGTCTCACTCCCATTTCTCCTTTTTGCATTTTGAAGCACTACCTAGAAACTTCTTAAGATCCAAGAGTGCAAAATGTACATTCTTGCAATTTTTCAACTGGTCTTAAAATTTTGATCAGGAGTGTAGGTTTAGGTTTTCCCATATTGGTCTAACTACCAGTTGATTGGATACTGTCTTAACCTTAAAAGACAAAACTTGGTCAGGGGTATTTCTAGAAGGCAGACACCCAGTCTGTTGATTTGTCTTTTGAGGACAGTGAGGCTGGACAGGAGTAAGTAGAGCAGTAGTAATTAAGTACAAATGAACAAAGACATGAAAAAATAGGCAACAATATTGACAAAAATGTAAAAAAAAAAAAAATAAGTAAATGAACAAAAATGAAAAAAATGCTCACGTTAAAAACATAACACAAACAAAATAAGCAACAAAATTAGTAAAATAATCAAAAAAGAACAAAATAGCCAATAAGTTGAACAAAATCTTGCAATAAGCAGATTTTCAGCATATCAGTGAGCTATTTTAATGATGTTGGGCAGGAAAGAGTGTTTAACATAATGTACATTACCTGTAGGAAAAATAACATGTTTGAATGCTTTATATCAGGCTATAATACATTAACTGTTATGATGTTACTCTCAACTTCTTTTGAGACACTGTTTTACTCTTACTCAAGTACTTATTTCTGAATATTTCTACTTGAGTTATTCTAATAATAAAGTAACAGTATGTTTATTTGAGGACTGTTTCTGTGTACTCCACTCACCACTGCCTGCTACCCCACATCCATGGGGCTAGAGACTACAGAAACTTCCTGTTCAGTCTACTAATAACATCCAAAACGTGTGACTGCAGCAGGAATGTGAAAAAAATGGAAATGAGAACAATCTTCATTATTTATAGCTGTGGCCTGAGGAGGAGTTGCACAGACAGTGAAGGTTACATATAGTAGCCTCAGTCACACCTAGGAGACACTGTGTGGTGGGTTTGAGGAGCTGAAGGGCAGAAATGCCTTTGACTACGTGAATCAGCCAAGATACTACATATTCACCTCGATCACTCCAAACTTGAACTTCTGTTCAACTTTTTAGGTAAGACTGTGCATATGTACATTACTAGATGACAGTTTAACACACTCATGGAATTCTATCACCAGATTCATGAGGTAGTCACCTGGAATGGTCTGTGTGTCTTGTCAAATTGCAGTATCTTTACACCATCTTTCATCTTGTTCAGAGGAAGGGTGGGAACAGAGTCAGTAGCCCTATTAGTGCTACTACAAGTAGGGGAGACTGGGGTTAGTTGTCAAACTTTTTACTTCCATTTGAATCCCTGAAAAACTGTATTCACAATGGATTCCATTTCAATGTGTAATGGAAGCCTAAGTGACCTTACTCTCCTTAAGCTTATTCTGTTCAAAAGATATGGACGATCGAATATGTCTTGTGCATTTGTGACAACCATCCCCATCATGGGGTTGGTTGTTCCTATGTTATTAAAATGGAAAAATATCAAAAATTGTGGCAATCTTAAAAAGGAATTTTAAAAGTTTAATTTCATTTAGCTGCAACTACCTCACATCATGCACTGTGAGAGCATGATGAGAGTAAGGTGGAAAAATCAGTTTAAAACACAGTAAAAAAAAAATGATACAAACTGCCAAAAACATCTGAAGGGGAACTCTTTATTATGACCTCTACACTATGAACTTGGTGTCCTTCCAACACACTTCAGGTTATAACAGTCTAACAGACAGAACAATAACAAACATCCCAGGTGTAGGCGACTCCACAGAGCTTCACATAACCATATGAAGAACAATAAACAACAACAGTAGCCTAATAGGCTCAGTCATTCACTTTCAGAGACACAGTCCTGGCAGATGTACAGTGGCTGTGCAGCTGTGCAGTCCTGCTGTGTCACTGTTCACACTGTTCACACTGTTCACACTGGACCCACGTCTCCTCCCGATGTCACATGTGACTGTTGTGAATTGATTTAGGCTCAAATGAAATGAAGAATTCCTTCCAGGCTGGAGGTGATCAGTTCAAGCTTCCTTTTATTGAAACATCACACATAAACACATTCTCTGCAGAGAAAGAGAGGCATCGCAGGCCAGATTTCGATCCCCCCGAACTATCCCCTGACACAAGTTTTATAAGCTTGAAAACATTAATATGCATGAAACTTCCATCTCTCTCTTTATAAGTATAATATCTCCTCCTTGCAGTCATATGCATATTCAATACCTTGATTTTACCCACACGTGGATCTAACTGTGTCCTCTTCTTGAGGGTAACCATCAAATTCCTTTCCTTTCCCGATTCTCACCCCATATGGCTCTGAATGTATCCTCTTCAAATTCCTTTCTTATTGCATCTGTCTGCAGTACAATCAACCTTATCATGCCCCAATATCCATCATATGCACATAGTTAAATACAGCAGAACAAATAGTGCATCTCAGGTCATCTGTTTAATTATTTATATCACTCTGCCATGAACTATCGACTCTTAGCTAGTTTGCCAACATTGATAAATTGCACCTTTAAGTAAAGAGAAAAAACAGTTCATCATTATTTAAATATTTTGATATAACAAATGTGTTTTTATGCAGACTTGTCTAATCAAATCATTGTGTTTAAACAGCAGAGAATATTTACTTCATGTTGAGTGATTTTTATTTTTTTTTATTTTACAATGCCATTTCCAAAAATGTGTCACTGGGGTAAAAGTGAATAGAAACAGAATGTCATGATTTGCAAGACACAGAATCAGCAGGGTTGCAACCATAATTAAGCATTCATTTATTTATTAATTCATTTTCTTCCCTTTATTCCTATGAAGTGTCATTGTGCGATGGAGCCTATCTCGGCGGGTCAGTTCTAAAAATGCCATTTCCAAAAATGTCGAGTCTCTGGGTTAAAAGTCAATTGTAACAGAATGTGATGACGTGCAAATATCTGAATCCACATATATAAATGAAAATGGCACAAAGACAACATATGAAGTGCTCAAACTGATAAACTTACCTCCTCATTTTGAATTCAATGCCAACAACATGTTTCCAAAAAGTTGGGTTGGCGACACATTCGGTTCTGATTTACATTGTACACAGTGACCCAGCTTTTTCTGAAACAGGAATGTACTTCTAATTAGGCATTCGTTTAATTCATTTTATTTCATTTAATCTGATATAGAGTCAGGGTGGCCACTTTTTCACAGGGCTGACAGAGACAGATTCATACCTATGGGCAGTTCAGAGTAACTAATCAACCTATATGCATGTTTTAGGACTGTGGGAGGAAACTGGAGTACCTGGAGAAAACCCACAAACTCCAAGGATAACATGCAATATCCACACCGAGAGGTTCATTTTGTCCAGCAAAAAGACACATCAATAGAATTTACCTAAGTATAAAGTCAAAAGTGAAGGAAAAACTTGGTTCCCTCTTCAAAAAGTTAAATTACTTTTCCTTAATGAAACCTATTGATGCCATCCATCAAACGTCACACCTTTGGACTGCTGTTTGAATGCTGTGTTAATCTAGAAAACCTCAAACAGCTTCGACTATCGGAAACAATAAGAACACTATTATAAGGAGGCCACTTTTTGCAACAGAGACAGATTAAAAGTGAGGTTCTTTGATTCATCCCACCTGCAACAAATCGCACTGATTTATTTCCACCACTGTGTGCTTGACTGCTCATTTGTGTGTGTTTGTCTTAAGTAAGTTTTACTTCAGCCATTAGTCAGCACTTTTAAAAAGGAGCAAAATAAGAAGTCTAAAGAGCTGATGAACACAAAGTCTGAGTGGCTAAGAGCATGTGTGCATCCACTTGAACGTAACGTGTTTAAAATTAGTGATGTAGACTGTTTACTATGTACATGAGTTCTCAAAGTAAGCGTGAATGCAGCAGCTGGACCACTCAGCGTACAAATGCCCCGACTGCCCTGAACTCATGTTTTCTGAGATTTTTACTCATTACAAAAAAAAAAAAGAATGTTCATATCTGGGTTAAAGGATTGTGGTTGCATTGTTCTCCAGACTGTACAACCTAAAAGGCTGACATTTTCATCTTGCCATATGTCAGGAGTGTCGCCTTTTTTCTGCTACAAATGAAGAAAAGACAGAAACAATCTGGACATAAAAAAGGAAATAACTGCAGAACACATATCACAGACTAGTGCTCTGACTGCACAGCTGTGTTGACGTCGGCTCTGTGAGCTGTGTGATATCCAGACTTTGCCCGTAAGGCCCTGTGCATCATGGGACATATGCAGAGGCAGCGAGATAAGAACAACACTGGTGCATTTTAGTCCAAAAAAGTCACTGAAGTTTGTGGAAGCCTCATTGAGCCTCACTCACTTGAAAAGTATATTTACATGCATGAAGAGTTGCATTTAGGGGTTTTCTGCTTTCATTTTTTTTCTTCAATGTTTCTTTGTAATTATATGTTTTCAAAGACAAATGCAGTGAAATTGTTGCTTTCTTAATTATTGTTTAATTTCATTGCAGTCCGTGTCGATATTTATTAACTTTTTCTCATTTTCTGCATTATTTTGTTCATTAGTCTGCATTTGGCTTCTTACGCAGTTCATTTCTTTTGATTTTGCATCTCATTGTTTTCAGTTTTATGATTGAAAGAGTTCATTGTTCTTCATTTTGCTTCCTATTTAATTCACATGTCTTCATTATGTTACTTCTTTGGTACATTTTTCTGATTATTTTTGTTCATTTCACTTGATCTTTCTTAACCAGTTAGTTCATTATTTTGGCAATTTACTCCTTGTTTTGTTCATTTTCAGTCAGAACACTTTTTTTTTTTTTTTTTTTTTTTTTTTTTTTTTTTTTTTGCCTGGATCTAAATTTAACAATTGATTATCCTTGAAATGAAACATGACTGACTCAAACAATTACATCACAAAGTAACCAGACTCACTTTTAACAAAAGGTGGAGTTTCTACAGTCTGTTTTTTTTGGGTCTGTTTTTTTATGTGCTGCTTCTTTTAATTTACCCATAGTGCCTTCAAAAGACTGAAGAGCTTTTTAAACATTTCACCACAAAAGTGACGTCAGCTTACCTGCACTGGAAGGAAATGTTACGGAGAGAAAATGTGCATGCCACATGTAAATGTTTCAGATCATCAAACAAATAGTAGTATTAGACAAAGATAACCTAAATACAAAATGCATATTTTTAGTGAGGGAAGAAGCTATAAAAAGCTACTTGGACCTAAGTGAAAAAGTATTTGCCCCCTAAATTTAATAACTGGCTGTTACATCCCTTCAGATATTCTCCTTTTGGAATTTCTGGTAAAGAGCAGAATTCACGATTGCAAGTCGTCTGGATCCTGAAGCAGCCAGAGACCAACACATACCACCACCATGTTTGACTGCAGGTATGGTGATGTTTTTATGAAATGCTGTGTTAGTTTTACACCAGATGTAACAGGATTCACACCTTCTAAAAAGTTCAGCTTTGTCTCGTTGGTTCACTTAAAGTTACTGTATTTTCTGGATTACACGTCACGGTTTTTTGCATAGTCTGACTAGGGGAGCGACAAATATATTAAAATACAGTATTTGGAGTATGGGGTGTTTGTCACACTGACAGCAGCTAGACGTCGTTCTAGGCTTGTGTACCTGCATCTGCCGCATCTGTATTACTGACAATTTAAAATGTAGACATTACCGGTAACAACCGTACCTGCCATCAGCTTAACACCGAACATGTCAGTGCCGTCACTTACCCGATGAGGCGGGGAGGCGAGCCACAAGCTCTCACTTCTGGACTCAAGCGCGCAGCCGCCCGCATGAACGCTTCAAGCGCTTCCCCGAACAAATACGACCTGTCCTCCAGAGCGACTAATGCACGTTTTTTCTTCATTATACATTTTTTGGCTCGTGCAACTAACATTCCGGAGCGACATATCACCCAGAAAATACGGTAGTTACTAAAAGTTGTGGGAATCATCAGAAATTTTTTTGTGTTCTTTTTGGTCAGCAGTGATTTTCACTTTGGAATTCTCCCATGGATGATATTTTTGTCCAGTCTCTTTATTCTCGTTGTTGAATCATAAACACTCACACACGTTGATGTTCTCTTGGAGTAATTTTGGTAGGCCAGCCACTCCTGGAGGGTTTTCTCCATTTGTAGATAATGTTAGTAATCTCATTGTGGTCCAGTAGGGTCACAAAACCTTAGAAATTACTTTGCAATACTTTCCATACTGACATATGCCACTGATACTGTTTCTCATATGAACTTCTTTAGCTTGATTTTTGAGTTATTTTACATTACTTCCTTTTGTCAGGCAGGTTTTACTGTATGTTAGTGATTTCTTGATTAAACAGGTCTGGCGTTAAACAGGTCAGGCCTTGGTGTGGCTAATGATACTGAACTTTTGGACAAAAATGTGGTTACAGTATATCACAATGAATTCATGATATAACCGCCTTGCTCAGGGCTAAGTAAGGAAGTAAGTCTGTCCTAACAGTGTGTCTCCAACAATCTTTGTCCTGAGGAAATGTTTCCAGTTGTCCCCTCACCTTCTTGTCTCATCACCAGGTGTTCTTCACATGGCCTCTCTTCCTTCTTACCTGGGGCTTCTTCACATAAGGCCAGGTACAGTAGTAGTTTGGGACAGCTTTTCCCCTAAATAAATGAAATTATCATTTATTATATCTGTGCTCCTGGGGTGGAGTGACTCTCGGTGTGAATGGCTCCCAAAGATAGTGTTTCTTCCCCTGGTTCCTCAATGCCAAGCCATAAACCATTTTACTCTGTTACTGGCAGAGACTGTGTGTGTGAGGAGTGTGTGCATGCGCTGGGTCTGTGTGTGTATGGGTGTGGGCAATTGTGTATATGCATATATGTGTTTTCCTAATGTTTTTAATATGTGTTTTTTTAGTTTTAATATGTATGTTTTTAATATGTACAGTATAGCAATTTGCGTTACTTCGATGTATAAAAGGTGTTCTAAAAATAAAATTTGATTTTGTATTTACTCAGGTTATATTTGTCTAATGTCACCATTTGTTTGATCTGAAATATTTTAGTGTGACAAAAACTCAAAAAATAAGAAATCAGGAAGGGGGAAAATACTTTTTTCACACAACTGTACATACAGTAGATCAATACAAGAGTTTATAAGGAAATTACCAGTAAACCATGATGGGTTCTTCACATGTACTGTAGAACTCAACACAAATAACTGTAATAACAGCAACATGCCAACACTATTTACTGTGAGATGTGGACATGAAGGCAGAAGCAGTTAAACATAGTAGATGCTCACATGACACTTGTATGCGTGAGCAAGATTTTTGAGAACTTTCAGAGTTCTGTACTGTGTGTGCATGTGTGTGTGTCACAGTCATACATACAGTCGGGTTGTGTGTGTGTGTGCAGTCAGGCTTACACTGACCACAATTAAACAATCAGACAGGAAGCACTCAGTAAGGGATGTGTGTGGAGAGAAAAACAGGCATTTACTATAAAATATCAGCGTAATTGATAGTTAATGGTGAAACAGTTTACTGACTGTACCATGTGATGAGATGTTATTGTGTTGGTGAGGTTGATGGGTCTGCTCTGGGTAAATGCTGGGTGTTGCTGCTCCTCTAACAGCTGACATCATGTTTGTTACCGCAATTCCTTTATTTCAGTGCTTCTCAATTATTTTCTGCCCCCCCAGGAAAAAGAAAACAATTTGTGCCCCCCCACTCGCCACCATAACTATAAATAGTATCATTTGTCTACAAAATTGTTATTAGTGCAGCTCTGCATAACATTGTATTCTTATTAACATTAAGGAAGACACAAAAAGAATAAAGAAGGACATTTAGTTCAACTTACAACTGTTCGCTGGTTTACTGAAGTAGCATCACAAAGCGGGACGATTGTTGGTAATATTCGGCATGATTTTGCTGATAAAACTCCAGCGGCTTATCAGCATGATTGGGGTGTAATGCCGCCTTAATTTATTTGGCTTCATGTTGTCTGCTGCCAACATTTTTAGACACAGTAAACACACTGGTCTTTCCTCGTCTCCCACCATAGTCACAGTGAAGCCGAGCGCTCCCGTACATACGCTTTGTCATATTTCCTCGTCTTAGCTTTCGGGTGATTTTCTTTTGTCTCATAATCTCCGTCTCTCTCCACCTTTCATTTCATCCCTGATAGAAATTTTTCCATGTTGTCTTGAGGGTGTATACTGCGCTTCATATCGTTTTCTCGGTGCAAAAAAACCTCTACACCATAGGACTAATACTCCCTGCAAACACTATGACAATGAGAGCACCGTCTACTGTCGTGGGTGTGCAATTACACTTAATTCTAGTACAACAAAAAAAGCATGTTCCCCAGGGTCACACACGCCCCCCTGGCATCGCTCCACTATTTGAGAAGCACTGCTTTATTTGAAGGTTAAGGCTGCAAAATTTAAATGTATTTTAATACAGAAATCCAATATAACATTTCTAATCAAGTTTTTGTTAATGTATAAACAACAAAAATAATAATTATTGTGTTTCTGTACAAAGCTGTTCATTGTAAAAACATGCTTGCATTTCACATGTGTACAGTGCATGTGATTTCACAGATTTTAAAATACATTTTCATGAATGTTTGCATGTTTTAAACCTCCTTTGTATAAAAGCTGATCATATAAATAACATAAAATTCACCTTTTGTGCATCTGTCAGTGTTCTGTCAGCAGATTTACAGACAATTCTTTTATCATTGTGGTCTGTGGGGAAAATTCTCTCTCGGCCAGGGTGTAGTACCAGCAAACAGCCACTGGGGGAATCAGTTTCAAGTTTAAGTTCCTGTTCTCATTTTACTTTCATGGTGACAACATGGATTACTCAAAATGGACAAACGTGTCCACACAGAGACTGTTTTTCTTTTACTGTTAAACAGCTGCGCTGTAGCAGCGTGTGAAAGTTCAAGGAAAACAAATTTTGACCCTACAAGTTTATTTGTTATCAGTCACAAAAAAGAGAAAAGGAGCATTTAGTCTCGTCGTCGAAGAAGCATAAATACTTACATAGTATTTCAAAATGGACAAATATAGATGATGGACAAATGTTAATACAAATGTTAATATCTTATGAAAAATGTCTGCCAGCAAAATAATGCTGTGGTTGAGAAGGAGGACAGTTGACCTGCGGAACACCCCAGGCGGGTTCACATGTGGGATGAGGAGGGGGTCATTTATCGGTCTGCTTCAGCTCAGCCCTCTGCTGGGACGGTCTGGTGGAGAGTAAAATCAAACCAACTGTAAACTCCAACCAAAGATGAGGCACATAATGAAAGAGAGATGACTTAATTTACTTCACCTTTGACCTTTAAAGAAAAAACAAATGATATAGATCAGCTGATTGTTGACTAACTAGTATAATGTTTGGAATTATCCATACAAACAACTTTAATTAACACATAGCCATGTATTTTGAGGGATGTAGGCCCTTGTATAGCATGTACTTACTGCTGAGACACAGAACCCACTTCTACTAAAAACAATGAATGTTTAATTTATTCATTAAAAATGC
>JAQQAE010023493.1:0-10031 GCA_029823295.1 Pseudamia nigra
TCGGTATCGGCAGATATCCGAATTCAGGTATCGGGATCGGATCGGAAGTGAAAAAATGTGGATCGGTGCATCCCTACTTCTAACATCTGCTCGCTGAGACCAGATTGTGAGTTGGTCTGTGCCATGGATGACAACACTCTTTCAGCAGTGTGTATGTAAATGTGCCCTTCGCAACAGTGAAGGACCCCTTTTCTGAAATTTCTGAAAAACCCACAACAAAGCATAAAAACATATTCACTCATTTGGCTAGAATAGACCAAGCATTATTTTTTGCAAATTAAATGGTCCACTTGTTTACTTGCAGGTGAGAAATGACATCCTAAAAGCAATCTCAGTCTTTCCTGTAGTTACGTCGCTGAAGTCATGTGTAAAAACCAAGTGTGAACCGAGCTTTTGTTCAACATAATTGTGCAATTTAAGAATAAAGTGCTTAACTTCAGGGTAAAACAAGCCTTTTAGATTTAATAATGATGAATGCAGCTGTTCACTGCCTGACAGTTTACATTTTAACATAATGAGGAAATATTCTTTATTAGAAACACCGACTCAGTCACCTTTTCAATGATGTCTCTGTTAAACATCAAGGTAATTTGGTGTGTATGTGTGTATCTCATAATGTCTTTAGAAGGTCATATCTGTAATTATCTCTGCTTTCATGTGTCACCCCATTCCCGCTGGAGACAAACCACACTAAGTGAGAGAGGACACCTTTAAAGGATGGTGCAACTTGCAAATGGCTTTAAAGAGGATAAAAACAATGGGATGCATCAGTTTAAGGATTTTTTAAATTACCATACTTTCATTAGAATAAACGTCTGGAGGTTTCTCATTTGAAAAGTAGAAGAGTTACCTGCCTGAAACTCAAGTAAGAGTTTAAACAGAAAAACAATAATAAGAGACAGAGGGCTTAATTTCTACTGTGAATCATCTAGAACAAGCATCGACTGTGTGTTTGTACATATATACTGTTCATACATATTACAGCTGTATATGTGAACTTGTGTTTTTGTACCTTTGCAGCCTTCATGAGCATCTCTCTCTCCTGCTCGTCTTTCCTCTGTTTCTCCATTCGTTCAAGTTGCTCGAAGAAACGAAGCTGGGAGCGAACGTCTGACGTCTGTTCATAACGATCTTCATCCTGATGGAAGGATGGGGAAGAATGGGGTTAGGTGTAAAGGAACAAGAACAAAAAAAAAAAAAAAAAAAAACAACAGTAATTTATAACTTAGGGCAGCTTTGTAAAATATAAATTTAAAAAAGGATTATTAGCAAAATACTGAACCCCTAATTTAATTGGAAATAGCAGCAATAACAACATATCAAGTGTTGAAAACAAGAAAATACACTGATCTTTTAAATTATATGCCATTTTAGTATGCCAGTCATTTATGAAGGCAAGGTTAATGCTGAATGTCCAAGCAAGACAGATGTGACACCACTGAAAATCCACTATACCTGACGTTTTAATGTCTGTGCAAAATTAGTATTTCCACAGCTATTCAACATTTTTTAAACAACTATTTATAGATATTGTCTGTGAGGCTTAAATCATTTTAGACTGTGTTGTTCATTGTCTTCTGAATCAGCATTTGTTCTCACCTTCCCACCATCTGCGCGATGCTGAGCCACAGCTGAAACCTTCTCTAGTATGGAGCGAAGTCTGGACTGGGTAGCATGGGAAATTAAGTTCACCACTTCCAATGGCACCTCAGTAACGCCCAGCTTCTTAGCTAAGGATGAGACAAGAAGCTAATGTCAGACTTAAGCTGTAAAATAAACGATCAGTGGGTGTAATACAGGATCAGTTCAAATAACAGAATGTATTTATCTTGGATGCATGTATGCTGTGAAGACTGTCCACATTACAAAGTATAATATGCAGGAGAAGTAAAACTCTTCATCCTCAGTCAGTGATCAGAGCAGGCAGTGCTCGTCTGCTGTTCATCTCCATCAAAGAATAAACAAATTCTGTGACTAAGCGCAAACAGTGCAATGCAGTCAAACTAATTATAGCAATAACTTAACATTTTTTGTTTTGGGGTAGATGTTTCCTTCACAAGCACCTCTCCTGTACCTGCAGGGCTCTACTTTTGTCCTTGAACTAATTTTAGATGCAAGCCCCCAGAACCCTGTGTGATCTTTTACTAAAAATGGACACAAATGCTTCAGGGGATCAAGTCTGCTCCTGGTAAATTAGAGCTCAGTTTTCTGCTACGTTCAAGAGCAAAAGGCAAACAACATGACTATGACAGACACATAAAGAGCGACATAACTGAACATGCTCAATGTGACTAGAAAAAAAACAACTTGAGTTGTTTATGACCAAGTTTACCTGAAACTTGCCATGACCACTGTCATGTTACCATCCTTTCATCTTTGAACACAGGTGGTGCTACTGAATGTTTAAAAAAAAAAAAAAAAAAAAAAAAAGACTAAAAGAGGAAAAAAAAATGACTCAAAATTCTGCTGTTTGGTGGCCACCTTTTTTGGCAGATAACTTGCAATCATCTACTTCACAGATTATCCAAGAAGGAAACTGGTGAATTAATCAGTGTAACAAAATAGTAATCAGTAATTAATAGCTGTTGCCCCAGGAGTATTGCTAACAGGTTAGCGATTAATGCAGCAGCTTTTATCATCAATTAATCTGATTATTATGTAGATGAAGTGTTTTTGTAAAACAGCATAAATTGCAGCTAACAGAGAAAAAATTGTCTATTAGTCCAAAATGCTCAGATTATTGTCACATATGAAAAGAAGTTAACCAAATCATTACATTTAAGAAGCTGCAGTATTTTACTTTTAAAAATTATTAAAAAGGAGAAAAACTCAATTTCTCACAAACACTGTGCAGCAGTGATGTTTTTTGCGTAGATTTAAATATTTTGTCCTCTGACAATTTGACAACTTATTTTTTGACCTCCTAAAACAAGCCCCCTTGAATTAATTTCATGGTAAGATTATTTATTATGAGCAGAGCGCAAACAGCGGAAGGTGATGTGGTGGCAGTACCTGTGTCCAGGATCCGGCGGTGTAAAAGACCCGTTGGGAGGAAGGATTCATCTTTACAGGACCGGATCTTGGTGCCGACGAGCTCTGAGCTGGTTGCTAGGATGCGGGCGTTTTCCTCATTGAGGTTGACACCGGCCATGGAGGCCACGTCATTAATGTCATCATCATCTCTGAGGAGGACAGAGCAGTGTTGTTGACCGATCCGAACTTTACAATCAAGTCCAAATACCTCAACATGTTGTAACTACAGTAGCGAAATGTAACTAAATACTAAAGCTCAATTACTTTTTTCCTCAAGCTGAAAATAAGTAGCAGATATTTGCGAAACTTATCCAATTTGTACCTTATGTTTTAATTTACCTGCTTTATGTGCAAAACAGTTTCTGCCTGCTGCTTAAAAATAGGAGGATCATTATATCGCCTTTTCAGTTACACGTAAAGGAGAATTCAAGTTCATTTAAAGTTGGAAAACTCCTAAATATAGACTCTGGACAGAATTTTGAGGTGACACCTGCAGTAAAAGCTCGTCTCCTGTTCTAAAACGCTGAGACAGATGGCCTGTAACACTTGATGAGTTCCATTCAGAGACTCATAACTTTGAACCATCTGGGCCACATCGCAAACATTGCTGTACAGGTAATGTTTCTTTTCCTGTTGAACACTGTGCTTGTGCTGCCCTCTACTGGTCGAGAGAAGTCACTGCATGTACAAAAGTAGCTCAGCAGTAGCAGTGTGAAGGCACATCAGGTAGAGACAAAAAGAAAATTTACAACTAGTTTAGCCTTTCCTGGTAAAGAAAAAAAATGCTGGTAGTAAAAGTTCAATAGTTATTTACAAAAAATAATATTTCCAGAATGGAGGTTGTCTTCTGGATCTACCTCCGTAAATGTTGAAGATACGTCAGATCCATGGGCACACAACTGAATCAGCAGACTTTCCACTACAATTTGGCATCTGTTGCATGTCTACAGTTTTATTTTATACCTTACAGTAGCTAGTTTTCCTCAACCCGCTAGTGTAAGCATTCTGGATCAAACTCTGTGGTTTGAGAGAATCTGTTATGGTCTTATCATGTTTTTTGGCTTAATTTTCTGGGTGTTATTTGTGGTGTTACAAGGACAAATGTTGAATTTGTCCCTGTCTCACAATTGCGAAAAATCTTTTAACAATCTTCTGGATCCAGATGATGATCCAGATCCCTCCCAGGATCTAATCAATTGGTGCCATTTTTGACCTATCCTCACAATTTCATCCAAATCCATTCAGAATTTTGACTTATGTTGTCAACAAATAAATAAATAAACTAACTAACTAACGATGGCAAAACATAACCTCCTTGGTGGAGGTAAAAAGGATGTAACCAGCAGTAGGTTTACAAGACATAATGTTAAATGACAGCAACAAGTTAAAATTAATTGGTTTTGTTTCTAACATAATATTTTGGGATTTTGATATCTGCAGACAACATCTTTACAGAACTGCCACATTTTCACCAATTTCTGACATACACTAAAGTAAAATTAACTGAAGATTAATGTGGAACAAAACCAAAAGTTTTTCAGCTGATATTTTCTCTTCTTCACAATGTTATAGCCAATGATTGTGAGATTCTCGGTTATTACATTTCTAATTAATACATACGGGAAAAATTCTTGCTGTCTTAGTTGAAGACTGCTTATTAGTGAATATAAAAACAAATAAGTAATAAAGTTGAATAAATTAAATCTCTCATCCCATCATGTGGAGCACTTTAATGTTACTGTGTAAAAATAAACCTGCTTTTTAAGGCCTAAAGTCTGGCCTTTGTTTCCTTTTCCAGACTTGCGGTGTGTTTACTACACCTGAAAGTCCCGCCCCCTGGGTCACTCAGTTTCTTCTGATTGGCTTGAGCTGCCAGGTTAACAGGACATTTCCCAATTATGGTTGTTGGCCCCCGTACAAGTGTCCCTGCAGAGGAAAAAGATTAAAAAATAAACTGGCACCACTTCAACTAAATCTGCAGACTTCTGACTGATATTCAGTCCACTGAGTAAAAACCTGCACACAGTCAATAATGTTGTGTGAAAAGTCACCTTGAGGTCTGAGGGTCTGACTGATGACCACAGGGGTTCGCGTCTGTACCGTCTGGATTCCTGGTCTGCCAACAGCCTGGAAAACAAGCACAGTTTAAAGAGCGGCATTACAAATGATGCGGTAAGCTCAACTGAACATGATGTTGGCTTTAAGTTTGACTCAAAAGCCTTTTTTCGGGGTTAGTAAAAAAAAAAATGTGAAAAACAAAAAATATAGAAATAAATAATGGAGGAAAAATTACAGTACAGTTTCCTTTAATGGTTGTTAACCTGTTTTCACTATATACATCTTTTCCGAATTTCACCTTTTTGAATCTCACTCCTGCAACCACTGCAAGCTAATCAATTCACTGATATCATCCCCTAAAAACATAAATGACTAAATAAATAGGCATCAATATCAGTGAACGTCCAACTCAAAGTTATTAATCAGTAAATAAGCATAAACTTCTGTGTAACTGTAAAAATCTCAGTGGAAGCTTTGACTTAATATTAGTAATTCCAGTTGAGAATCCTTATCAGCTCCAACTTCTGCTGTTGTTGAAAGTTTACAATACATCCCATCAGCACCAATTCTGTCTCTGGTTCACTCATCTCAAAATTAGGATGAAGCCACATCAGAAGCTTTGATGCATTTATACAAAATCCAACTTCTTGTTCAGTTAAACACAGTTTGTGAACCAAGCAGGGTACTGAATAATTCACACACACGATAAATGTCTCTTCAGTAACTGTGCGTGCGGCATTTGTTGGTGTTATCTGCGTACCAGGGCTGTTGTGTTTGCGAGTGGTGCGTTCAGTCTGACGGTGCTGGTAGCGGGACTGATGGGTAACCGAGGCCTGATGGTGGAGGTGGTGACGGCGCCGGGTGCTGCCATGGGGGGTGCAGAGGTGCTTGGTGTGGCTGTTGTCAGAGACTGCTGACTGCTGAGCAAAGACTGGCGGAGCGCAGGGAGGCTTTTCTGCAGAGCGGGATAAAAAACCATCTGTCATCACATCACACGGACAACACTACTTATAGGAAAAATTAATTGCTCTGTAGGTTTTGATAACAGTAACTTAAGTACCAATGTTCATTTATACTTTGATGCAATATTAAAGGGGACAGATAAAACACATGTGTGGGCTCTGAAAGTAATGCTAAGCTATCAAAGTCACTGCCCTCAGTCAATCCTCCCTGACCACTCCAACCAACAGAACAACCAGGATCATCCCGGACGTGAACACTGCTCAAAACGTGTAGTTTACATGCACACAAAACAATAATAGCAACATGATGTATTATGATGTTGCAACAATACTTACGTTTCTGTGTAGTGTAAATTTTAGAAATGAGGTAATCATAATACTGAGTAATGAAGAGTTGATGGGTCAGCCTTACTTTGAGGAAGGGGATGAGGTAGGGCTGTGGGGAGGACTTCAGTTCAGCCTGCAGCCGATTGGTGAACTCCTCAGGCTCAATCTTAGCATCCTACACAAAGACACCACCCTCGTTAAACATTACTCAAACAAAATTTAAAACAACTAATCAATGGTCAATAAAAACACCTTACAAGTAGGTCCTGCACTAGGGCCTTCACGTTCTTGGAGGTATCTGGGGAGGGGGAATTATGGGATGCCAGCTTGATGAGGGTGGCAAGGAAGTTCTTGCATTTCTTCACATTCTCCTGCATTTCCTGTTGAAGATAAACGTTTCAGAAACATTATTATCGTTCACACAACTAAGACTTAATTAAATAAATAAATAAATAAATAACAAAACAACTAAACTAAGACAGACTTAAAGGTCAAATAAGCTTTGTTTTCCCTCTTTACTTACAGAGCTCTTTTAAACGGGTCATGGTTTTATAAGCATAAAAGGGCTTTAAAAACAGTGTGTAAATCACTTTTTAATGTTTCAAGGCTTTCATTATAACCACCTGAAAAACTCAAACTACCACACACTAAAGAATAAGTTAAGCAAGTCAAGGTCACAAACTACTTACACGTTCATAAACAAAGTTGACGAAATAAAAATTCAAACAAATTAAATGTTTAAAACAATAATAAGCTTGGCTACAAGCACTTCTGTATTTCAACTATTCTGACATTTTTCTGACTTCGTGTCATATTCATTTATTTAAAAAACCCAACCTGTGAAAGGCACAATAATTACACTTTAATTGACTGACACAGACGTAATTGCAGTTAACAATTTAGTTGCCTTTGATGTTCATTTTGGTAGTATACCAGCATAAACCTAAGAATTTACTTCCATAGACATGCAGCACCCGTAACAAAGAAGAGAAGTTAGTTATGACTAAAATGCCTTGGCTTTGTTAACAAACTTATATTAATAAAGAAATGACTGATAATTCAAACTGAAGTTATTAAAATAGAGCCAGTATAATTTCAAAAATGAGAAAAAGTTAATTCAGTTGAATGAACAATTAGCTTCTATAACAGCAATAAGGTGCTTAAGTAATAACTGTGGCAGATGGAGCTGGGCAATATGGGCAAAAAACTCCTCATAATAAACATTTTAACAAAAAAAATGAGCAATAATAAATCAGTTTACATTAATAATTAGTATGATAAATGTCAAATCTTTATTTTATGTTTTAGGCTACATTTAAGTTGAAGAAACCAGACAATTCCTTGTGGTTAAAATTATATCTAAAAGACAAAACCTATATAAATGTAAAGGATGCAAAAAATGAAAAAGATGTGTATGGTGCAAAAACACTAAACCATATGAAAGATGTAAAAAGAGGAAAACAACAATGTAAACGAAAGAAAAGGAGGAAAACAATTAAAAAAAAAAAAAAAAAAAAAAACCAGAAACGTTAAACATGGAAACACCATCAAAGGATAAAATGAAAATGTAAAAAAAGGGGATTTTTTCTTGTTTTGATATGTCTTCTTTCTTCCATGTCAATTTCTTAACCTCATCTCTTATTCAGCATTGATGGTTCACTGTGAACACTTAAAATCTACAAAAATTCTGAAGAAACAAAGAAAAATCTAAAGGTACAATATTCAAAATTAAATGCTTGTTTGACATCAAAATACAAGAGTGAAATTAAGGAGACAGCATTTATTTTGTAAAGGCTTAAACTGATAATGTTAATGGCATAAACCCCATGGACAAAAGAAAAATGTACAAATTTTTGCAAAAGTTTAGAGACCTTGGGTTTGTCTTGTTGTTGGGTTTATAATGACCAAACATGCACAAAAATGAGTAAACCTTAAGCTTAAATTGGCTTAGAGGCAGAAATGACAAATATCTACCTTGAGTTTGGGTTGCAGGAGCATAAAATATACAGAACATAAGTGCACAGTAGGGAACAGCCGAAAGGAAAAGAAGATAAATATAAAAAAATAGAACTACTGTAAAAGGCTTTAACAGGCAAAAAGCCACAGTGTGATGACCATTCCTGTGGCAAGGAGAGCAAATGATATTAACATGTGATGAATGAAACCTAGTTTAAGTCACGAGATCTCACATTTTCAGTCCCAAAGAGTGCAAAACGTTAAGTGCATAGGGAGGTAACACATAACACTTCTGAAATGTTTGTGTATTCTGGTTCTATTGTGATTGAGAAATGCATGCTGTTATTGTCATTATCTGCTAAAACAACAAAACTAAGGCGCCTAAAACTTTTACAGCACTGTCCATTACCATAAATACAATTATGATATAAATAAATAAAAATATTTTTTTTAAAAATCATGCAATTGTTGCAAAAGTCACTAAGGATTTGTAGCCAATAGCAACATTATGCAACTTGCAAGTATATCAGTTAACACTCACTCACCCCACAGGAGAAAATGTCTTGAATGTAAAGCATGTAACACTGTGCAGCATCATCAGACTCGTTCAGCTGTTCATGAAGCCTGTGATAAGGAATCAATTGAATTACAAGTGCAGACTTTCAGTCGTGTACATCATATGGATATGACAGCAGGAAAACTAGCGTCAAATAAGTAAATATTTTTTCAACAAACAGAGCTGCTTTATTGATTTTCTTCAAACATATTAACTTATGATGGACACTTACTTAGCCAGCTTGAGTAAAGCCATTTTCTCGACATCTCCCACAGAGTATGCCCTCCAGTAGCACTAAGTAAATAGAGGAGAATATGTCATGGACAAATCAATAAATAGCTTGAAAGCTTGGTGCATTGAGCACAAAAAATACAATCATTCACATTAACATTTCTACCTTCTTGGCCTCTACTTGCTGTGACAGTCTTTCATAGCTTTCACCCAGTGCAACCAACATGCGCGAATCATTGGGCCTGAAGGACAATGTCGTAGCATGTAAAATATATATCTGGTTCATTAACACGGCACATTTCTGAGATTGTTTTTCCTTCAACATACCTGAGTTGATGAGCCTTTCGATAATAGTACAAACAGTAAAAGGGCATCTTGAGGATCTCGTAGGTTTGCCCTAAACCATACCAGGCTCTGTAGTCTCGCTTGTTTACTTCAATGGCATGTCTGAAGGAAAGTAAAAACAGAACAATGCTCCGATTGTTCCTGGTTGCTGTGGCTCGACAATGAATTGAAACTTGATCACTAACACTCTCTGAACAATGAATGATTCCTCTCAGTCTAACCTGTAAGCTTGGATGGCAGCTGATGTGTTCTTCATTTCCATGTATTCGTGGCCCATGAGTGTCCAGGCACCCAGACAGCGAGGGTTCAGTTTGAGAGCCCGCTGGAAGTACAAAGCCGCCTTTTCATGCTGAGAGCGTAAGCTGTAATAGTTACCTGTGGATCACATACGCGACAAGAACATTTGACACAAAAATGTTTGGGGATTTTTAGGACCCTGAAAATGATGTGGGTGTGTAGGTGATGAATGGATGTGACCTTCCATATCAGGGGTGCTCACACTTGTTCAGCATGCGAGCTACTTATAAAATAACCAAGTCAAAATGATCTACCTACTACAAAAA
>JAQQAE010023494.1:0-10031 GCA_029823295.1 Pseudamia nigra
CACTGCTTGGAGAATGAACTCTGCTTTTAATCCTTCCCCACCTTACACCAACACTGATAGGTGGCAGACTGAACTTTTCTATGGACATGTGCCGCCATGGTAACTATCATGGGATTTAACATCTGGACTATATGCCCTGAAGAGGATTCTTGACTTTCCTATCAGAACTGATACAACACAATGCATCCAGCGACCACCACTTCACGCTGACACGCACACCCCCAACTCTCTGATAATTTGCTTCGTTAATGTGTGTGTAACTTGTCTGCTAATTGTGCATGAGTTTTTTTCTACATAACCATAACTTTGCTTCCTATGGAGCCTAATTCTGGAAACTGTGCTTTTTAACTCTCTTTTCCTCTTGTATTTTCCCCCTCCCTTTCCCCAACGGCAGGGCGTGAGCTCAGTTCGCTGCCCTTGGTGAATTTCCCCTTTTTGTGGGATCATTAAAGTATCAATCAATCAATCAAGTTGTAGAACTTCCTCCCATTGTACTTAACTGTGGAAACTATCAATATGTTCATTAAAAAGGTTAAGACCAACCTGTAAATGCTTGCCTTTACTTAGTTTTACTGCCTTACACTTAATTATTAATAATTGTATTTTAATGGATATGTATGTATTTCATTTCATTCTGTAAAGCACTTTTGACTTTTGTCTTGAAATGTGCTATATTAATAACATCCACTTATTTGCTACTGGTTCCACCCTATAGACAGTTCTGTGTGAAAAACCCAACAGATCAGTAGTTTATGAAATACTGAGAGCGTGAGAAGAAATGTGAGGAACTGAGACGGTATGGTGAATGACTGAAAAGTTTGCAGATGTGGAAACAGGAAGCAGGGAGAACTTAAAAATTAATGGATACATGATATAGACGGGATATATACCTCAACAAGCCCATCGGGCACCAAAAGCCATGTCATGTTCAAAGTTGTGTAGGTGTTACTTCCTCATTCTCGGGACCAGTGGAGACTTCAGGAGGTCCTGCTCGTGTCTACATGGCTTAATGCACTGAACTGCTACCGTGTAATTTGATGATTAGATATTGGCGTTAACAAATTGTGTTAACAAGTGTATCTAATAGTGGTCAATGACTATTTTGAGCTTCCAGAATTATTATTTCAAGGTGATTACACACTAATCAGTACATATATTTCTGCAGTCTGATCCCCTTAACTTGTACGAACAACTTGGGTTTGGATAATGTATGCATAAACTTGAGTAATTTAAATGATGTCTCTAGGCTTACGAGAGAAAAAAAAAGGAGAAACCTGTCATTCCTAGTATTTTTTTGTGTTTTCCTTTGTGCGATGCCAGGTTGGCCAGTGCTTTGGAACTCATGTGTTGTTCACTTCAGCGTCAGCTCAGTCATGCCAACATACTGAGTTCTGTATCAGAATGAAAAAAAAAATGTTAAGGATCCCCTGTGTTAGCTTCTTTATTTCTTTTTTTTAATCTTCTTTGGAGCAAAATCAAAGCACCGTCTCTAGACATGAGACCACAGGGAATAATGTGGTGATTTTGACTTTACAAACAGCAACACCATTGTGAATGATGAAAAGATGGATGTCCCACAAGAAGGAGTTGAAGTGCTCTTGCTTGTCATTGTTGGTGTGTGTTTTCACTGGTGCGTCTGCATATCTTACTGCAGAAATCCAGACGAAACAAATGAAAAAACAAACAATGAACTTTTACTATCGGGTCTGAATATAAGACGACATTGATTTAACCGTCCTAAAATAACCATCATGCTAGAGTAAAGGCAGTGGGTGAACTTCCATTGACTCTGTATTCACAGTGAAATATGTTGTATATATTAGTGAAAAAAAAACCCTATTACCACTCCGCAATTGGCTCTAGGCGAAGATCAAAGGAAAGACATTAAAATTCATAAAGCGGGTAGGAATGATCCATGTACTGCATTGACCAAAACACCTTGAAATTCCATTTCAAGCAATATAGTGGTTTGGGCAGAAACAATTATTTTCTACCTTTCTTATTTACAAAACTTTCCAGTGGCTTTAAATGTGTGATCAGCATTTGAAATGCAGCGCCTCCCATTTCTGTTTTTCGGGAACCACAGCTCTGTATTACGCATTTGGTTTGTGTTGGATTGATGGCTCACAGGGCTATAATTGGCACATCTTCCTAGTGTGAGCAATGAAGTATTGCTGTTCACTGGCAACAAATCGTGACTGTCCCATAGCTAAAGCAAACCTTCCCTGACATATTGCTGCACTGAGAACAAATCATTCACCATCCTCTCTGCCGCACAAGCTGAATAAAAATATGAGAATGGTCAACAAAAAGAGACACAAAATGTAATAATCATTCCACAACAAGTGTTCATTTTTGGCCAATAGGTGTAAAGGAAGACTTTTTTGCTATCAAAGACAAATTATGCAACATGATTTTGGAATAGCGAAATAGAATCTGGGATATCCATTATTTGGCTTTGATGACCTAATTACAGTACAAGAATGTACAGGTGGATGTAATTGGGACATTTTTCAAATGGCAGTTTTACTCTGTATATATATTTTTTTTGCCTTTTTCTTACTTTATCCTTTTCCCCACTATTTTATTTACATCCTACATTTTTACCATAACCATATATTGTCTGCATGTGTCCTTCCTAAAATGATGCTTAGGGACCAAAATGGTTTGTGAAGCTTTTTTCTCAGAATCCGCAATTAGCAGATTAAAATAAATAATATATTATATAAATGTTGAACTCACCAGTGCACATTAGCATTCAGTGTGTGTTGCGTGTGTGTTCGTGAGTGATGTGTGAGGAGGTATTGACATTATCTTTCTGTCTGTGAGTGTTATGCCCTTATTGCAGCAAATTATATTAATTTCAGTGCTGTTTTGGAGAGCGACCATTTATCTTTTTGGGTCTCAGGCTGAAACACTGCTGTTGACATTTCTCACACTACCTTAAAAATTACACTAAGGGCACATTTATACTTGTTCGCATACGCACACAGAGGGGGCGTTCCGGCCTCTATGTACGTTACGTACCAAGTTTTGTCCGTTTTTGAGGAGATTATGGACCCCAATGCAGAAATTGGAGCAGTACCACCGGAAGTTGCGGGGGGCAGTGTTGCACATATTTGGGCGAATGGCAGCGATGCAAACGGAGCGTAAGAAGAGCTAGCTAACTGCTAGCCTACGGATGTGCTAAAACTTCACCAAGTCAGTCACATTACAGTCAAGTGCATCTCAGGTAAAACTATCCCCGTTTTGAATAAATAGAAGATACGAAGGTGCAACTCGGTCCAACCCCACCAGCGAGACTAGTTACCATAGCAACATGTAATCAAACCTCAGATTATTTGCTGTAATATCTAAACAACGGAGCAAAAATCTGAATATGGACCACATCACTTATTAGAGTCCAAATAAAATATTTGAGAGCATAATGACTTATGACTAGGGCTGTCAAACGATTAAAATTTTTAGTCTGATTAATCACAGGGTCACTGTGGATTAATTTCGATTAATCACAATTAAAACCCATTCGTTGTGTGGGAGCAAAAACACTCATGATAGAAGGTGATATAGACACTCGAATAAAATTACTTATTTCACATTATAATGTACTGTATATATTTTTCTAACTTAAACTTGTGTAACCAAAGGAAATTCCAGCTGCTTTGTGGAACTTAACAGAACCTCTGCAATGTTCTGCTGAGATGTTTTTGCTTTTTTACATTTGGTTCATTGTTTTCATCAGTAAATGTGTAAAGACTTAGACTTTCACACTTAAATTGACTTTGACAGAGTAAATACTAAAGAAGTGGGCAGTGAGGTGGTAAAATGTAACATAAGATTTCATCACTTTTTCCTTGATATGAGTTATTGTGCCTTAATCATGTTAATCTAATTAATAATGCAAATGGATTAATCCTGATTAATCCGTAACACCTTAATTTTGACAGCCCTACTTATGACAAAAACAATTGCTTAGTATTTTCAGAGAGAAATTCAATGAAACTCCACACTAGAGGACAGAGCAGTGTGAACTCGGCACTGCCCGCTAGCGGATGTATTGCGTACATCCATTCCGGCGTAAAGTACACATTGGAATATGAAGGCCAGCGACGTTTGACAATGTTTGAAACGCAGTGCACTTATGATACAGATACACACTGAAAAACTTGTTTCTATTGATACATGATATGCCCTGGCCAAGCATCAGCGTGTAATGAGCTGGAAGTGAAAATATGCTGCCAGAGACATGGGGACAATGGATTAAAATGATTAATCTGGACAATGTGACTATAGATAGCAGAACATTTTAGGGCTTTTAAGAGCCCCCTCTCGTCTCAGCAGATTAATATCTGTTTTAAGGTCCTTAATGGTGTTGTGGCCTTAGTAGTATTGACAGCACCCAGTAATTTCTACTATGCAGTATCGATGCTGTACTGAGGTCCACTGAAAACACTTTTCCTGCAATATTACCCATTTTGTCAATCAAAACAAATTTAAAAACGTATGCACTTAATTTCATCATTTCAGCTTTATGGGTCAAAATGTATTCTCTTACTTTCTTGGTCTTTTATGTATTATACTGCGGCCACTTTCAGGAAGTGGCCACAGTATATGGCCACTGTTGTATATCTCATGAAACAACAGTTACATTTAAAGCAATTGGAAGTGATGATAATTGGACATTTTGGTTAGCTTGCCAAACTAAAATAATTAGTCTGAAATAGTATTTTGCAGAGAAAAGATTGGAAGGTGAACTCCAGTGCTCTTTACAGCCTCTTCTGTTGCAACCTCAGCAAATGCAAATGAAGTGTCCCCAAGTCTTCCTAAACTAGTTGGCAAATTAGGTCATGCTGGGTATTTAGGTTTAAGTACACCTTCAAAAAGGCAGATTAAGAGAGTGGACTGATGTCATTTGGTGCCTAAATCATCTTGACCCAAGTGCTGTGGCTTAAGGTGTTGATGCAATGTGTCTGTGAACGTTCTCAGTCATCCAGGTCATGGTATCTGACTCTGTTGTTTAGTTTCCCCAATGTACAATGTAGGGTGGTCCACCCTAAGGACAAAATACCCAGACACAAGCTGGACAATGTAGTTTATACAGTCCAATGCGGCGAAGAATGCTCAGAATTGCACATTGGGGAAACTAAAGAACTACTTCACAGGCGAATGGCCCAACACAGAAGAGCCACTTCCTCAGGACAGGAGTCCACAGTACATCCTCATTTCAAGGATAAAAAACATTCCTTTGAGGACAACAAAGTTCGGATGCTGACCAAGGAGGATAGGTGGTTTGAGTGAGGGGTGAAGGAAGCCATTATTGTGAATGGGGAATGACCCTCTCTGACTAGAGGGGGAGGACTAAGACACAATCTCACACTCATTTGGTGCATTGTTCGTAGACCTCTACCCAGCCAAACAGCAGCCAATCCCCTGGGTCATTCACACCCCTCCTCCTGTCACCATCCTCAGGGTGAAACCCTTCATACCCCTGCATTGGTCAAGGACGGGGACCCTAGTGGCTCTGTAATCACCCTGGCCCAGGTGAAACTAACACCCTTTAGGATAAAGGGATAGAGTCCTGAGCCACAGAGTATAAATTCTGAATGCTTGCATCAGACCAGTTGGAACTACAAAAGCTCCCTAGATAAGTAGCAAAATGTCTTCGATCCAAATTTCCAGTCCAGTCGACAGAAGAAAACCACACGCAACAGTTTTCTTTGATGTTTTGGTTCACTGTCAGAGTTATTCAGAAATGTATCATGCTGACTAACATTTTGAAAACCCTGCTACATTATCAGTGTACAGCCATTTTATGTTTTTTTAATGAAATGTTATATCCCGAATGAGGAAGAAGAAGTGTGGATCTGAACGTTCACTTGTCCAGTTTAATTCTAGGCCACATACCGGATGCAGATTGATATACTGTAACAGAAGAAAAGCGTAAATGCTGTTCACTCTCCCCCAAAGTGGACAATCAATCTTATAATCTCAGGTGTAGCGTCACAAAAAAATGAAAACAAGACAAGGTATCCGTTGAGCCATTGACTACTGCCAACATTTACTGTACTTTAGTGACAGATAAAAAATCCCAAGCTCCCAAATGTTCGGAACCTAAAGACATTCTGACAACAATCAACTGAAGCATGTCCTTCAGAACACAAAAGGGAATATCAGTTCTCCCAAACTCAAGAACATATGGACACACACAAAGGTAATTAAAGTGCCAACTTTGATACTTGCCTGGGGTGAACAGCTGATCCAGAGCCAAAGACCATGCAGCCTAAAAAAGTAATGATTAGTGTAATACCTAAAGGGCAGGTTAAGGGTCAGGCATTGTGGGCCAAGTCCTTTGATCACAAAGCAATGGGCCCACTCTGGACAGAAGGACCCTGATTTGACATGTGACGCTAAGACATTTAAAGGTACCAACAAACTACAACTGGGTTCACCTACAGTACATGCACAACTCTGTCTCTGAAGCAAAACTCCTTGAAAGACACTGGACTCTTTTCTACTCAGAATTTGTTCATAGTAAGATGAGCCAGGTGGTTGTGGTCATTTATATACTTGCATTTAGTAGTCGTTGCCTGGGAACACTAGCTAGGAAGGATATGGCATGTACTGACCAAGACAACAGAGAAATCCTAGAGCAGGTCGGTGAGCTGTACACAACACAACAAACTGTACCAAATAAACATTAGGTACAATCACATTTACGGGTTTTATAATTAGTTTAATGTAGAAATGAGACTTGCCTCATCTCCGCACCAAATCCAAAAGAATGTTAAGTTGATCGTTTTGGAGCAATGAGTAATAAAAATATGGTGACTTGGTCTGACTATCACCATAGATTTCTGTGCATTTTTCTCATTAAAAAAAAAGCATCAAACATTCCATGCGATTTTCTTTTTCTACACTTTTTCCCCAAATCTGGCAATTCCTTGTTATTACTTAAAAATAATGCTTCCCTCAGTGCATTATGAACACTGTACTATTATTGAATTAAAATCAAGAAGTGTCTGCTGTATTTTCTTTTCCATTTTTTCAGAATTAGACAGGCAACACATGGCATTCTGCGCATCAGTCCTGTCTGCCAGGCACTCGAAGCATTGACAAATGAATCCTTAATCCAGAGACGGAGGATGGGAAGGTGAGGCAGCCTCATGCTCACTGCTTCTCCAGGACCGACGATGAAAAAAAGCAATCCATTTCAGAATGCTCACTGTCCAGAGAGAGGAAATTTGGGGAAACAATAGGATATTAGAAACTGTCTTTGAATTCTGCCCAAGAAATACTGTACATACAGTGTGCGGTATGATGACTAGTGCTTTTTAGAAAAGGTAAAAGGAAAAACAAATAATAATTGATGCATTTCATTTGTATCATGATTTGCTGAAACTGTTTTTTGTCTTTACAAAAATCAAAAAAAGGACTCTTGTATGGTGTTCCTTTTCCAAATCATTTGCTAATCAAGATCATCTCTTTTGGGTGTGCGACTGTGGTGCTTGACCCAGAAGCACATTGGCTGCATCTAAACACTGACTAATGTACTTATTATTAATCTCCCTTTCTGCTTCTTGCTTTTCCAGATGATGAATGACCGGGCAGTGCTGCCCAAAGTTAGAGCGCTGCTCCAGCGTGATTACAGAGCCCGTTATTGCTCTGCCCCTGCACTTGATTAATGCTCTTGTTCCAGCTCCCTACAAATATGCTGACTCTCATCAAGCACCTTCGTCATTGAATAGAGAGCATTTTCTTCAAGCGCACGCTAATCACTGAGGTAAAATATAGTCGATGAGAAAGCAGGTAACTTTAGTGATAAAATAAAGATGGATCTACATATTATTTGGTTCGAGTATAGGGTTGAAAATATGTGTAACGGAGTAAGTAGAGGACGATTTATGTACTTAATTTGTTCCCTGTGTCAACATCTAGCAGCTGCACTGACTTATTGGCAGTGGCATATTTTGATGGTTCACTTGATCACAGTAAGTGTGGTCATTAATCACCAACACAGGGTGTCACCAGCCACTCAGGGTTATTAACACTTTATGGACACAACTGCTGGTCTTTGAGCACAGTTTAGAGTTCCTAAATCATTGTAAATTGTGGGTTGTCAGGTGTTTGTTGACACATTACCTTTTGCTCTATTGGCTGACAAAATACAATGGCTTTGGTTTAATTAGAAGAGAAAAATAGCGTAATGTATGATACTATTAAATTTTAATCATAGCTTTCGGGGTTGTGAGTCATAAACCACATGGTAGTTTGATAGAGTAAGCTTTCGGTAAAATATACATGGTCTGAATAAAACTACTTTCATTAAGTGCTAATCACTTTCTCTTGACTTGCTTCATTATAACACACACAAACTTGCTTGTACAGTGATATCGATATCAGTGATTCTGTTTTGTGACAACAGTGATGCCAGAGATGATACGCATAAGACAAAACCGTCCCACTTTGATGCAAATGTAGAGTCAAATATTTGGGATTACTTTACCTCTATGGACCAGAATTATTCATACCCCTACTAGTTTTACAACACTGTGAATCATTTTTGTGAGACAACATTATTTCAATTGAAGTGACGCAGAAAAGCCTTTAATGTGCCAATGTCATGCTCATTTGAAGCAATTTAATATCAATTTAGATTAGGTTTGCACCCATCGAAACTCAAAATTTTCTACAATTATTTCACAATGAAAACATGACATTACAAGTAGGGGGACGCTATGAATGCCTTTTAGGAGGGGGGGACACCCCCCCCGAACTGAGTTTAATTTAATTTTTCTGTGTGATTTTGCTGCTTGCGGCTACTGGCATTTCATGAAATACCACAATTATGCTCCAAATTGCTATTTTTCCAGAGAATGTTCAACATGCATCCGTGTATGTCTGGCACGCAAAAGGCTATGCTCATTCAGCTGAGACCTAATGTAAGAGGAGTTGGTCCATGGCCACACAAAAGTCTTACAGTGCTGTTGTAGACCTGTGCTTGGTCCTGCCCAACAGAACCTGAAGGTTGTCAACAAACTGTCCAAGAATAAAGACATTTCATAGGACACAGTCATCACATTTAAAAGACTCACAAACAAAAATGACATGTTAAGTATGTTAATCATACAGTTGCTTAGAAATTAACTGGAAAGTGATCCAAACATGGGTCCTGGATTTTACACACACCTTGACACATCAGTGATGTAACCTTGGGTTATTGGCTGTTCTGGTCATTGTACATCTCCCTGGTAACCCAGACAGGGTGATGGATCCCCAATTTGTGTCGAGGTAGCTCATGCAGTAGCCCATTGTCACCCCTTTTGATCCACATCCATTGTGACACTCTTTCGGCAGCATCAGTGATGTTCTTGATGGTTCTTGTGTTGTGCAGCCCCCTGATCCCCACCTGGTTGAGGGCCCTGCAGAGCGACTGACCAGTAAATCCTCTGCAACCAACCTCTATGGGATAACACCAGGTCTTCCATCCTCTGCTTTGGCATTTACCAACAATCTCCTCATACTTGGCCCTCTTCCTTTCAAATGCCTCCTCCATTCGGTCTTGTCATGGCACTGCCAATTCCAGCATGACTACTTGCTGAGATTGTTCTGACAGCAGGACTATGTCCAGTCCAAGTATGGTCACAGCTATATTGTCAGGGAATTTCAACAGTTTCCCCAGGTCGATCTTCAGTGGCCTATCTTGAGCTGTTGTCAAAAGCCCCCCCACCCCCCCCCGGGGGGATTTGTGCAATGCTGTGGCTTCTCTCCAGCCTTGATGTAGGGAGTTTTCACACCTACAGTACAGCATTTAGTCCGCCTAAAGCAGACTGGAGTCCGGAAAACCTGCAAGTTTGGTTCGTTTGGGCTAGTGTGAAAGTGGACCAGTTTATTTTGGTTCAGACAAAAGAACCGTACCGAGACCACCATTTGGAGGTGCTCTCGGTACGGTTCGGTACGCCTCCATCCGAACTCCAGTGCGGTTCACTGATGGTGAGAATGCTGACCGGTCTCGATTCGGTCCAGCTGTCTGT
>JAQQAE010023495.1:0-10031 GCA_029823295.1 Pseudamia nigra
CCCCCGGCATACTGGACTGCAAACACTTTATCTCCCGATAATGACGTTCCTGTAGCCCTTTACATGACACAGCTTGTTGCTGTCAAAGTCGACCACCAGTTTTCTGAGGCCACAGTGGGTGGGAGTGAAGTATATTTTCACTTTTGCATCTTCCCCTGGTCCGACTGAGGAGGCCAATCTATAAGATAAATATTTAGAATGTTAGAAATACACTCGATTAAGACTTTATCCAGTTGTCTGATTGCATAAATATTATTTTAGACAATCGGTTACTTCAGTAGGACTGGATGTTATGACTATTTATGGATGCGTTCAGACACAGCTGCAGTGTCTGGAGTGAAACAATGAAAATCTTTTACGCACATATCACTCACTGCATGCACTCACAAATCCAAGCATGTGTTGAATGTCACGTAAATGATTGGCTACGCTGCACTTTTATCATGGAAGAGCATCAGAGTGTAAATGTAAGCTGTTAAGAGTTTTCATATCTCCTGCTCTCGGTTTGACTCTTTGACGTGCTCTTGTGAACCCTTGTGGGCTCTGATTCCGACTAAACGGCAGTAAATCAGCCATATCTGGGTCGGTGTCAGGACCCAGCCAACAATTCATAAAACAAAATAACATAGTTGGAAGGAAAGCAGTCATTATTTCCATTACACACGAACAATGATGTGCCAAAAGAAGAAATGTTTAGACTGTTTTGAGGGTTTACTGAAGTAGTCATTTTGTTGTTATCTTCAAATAACATATTTTAATTAAGAGTCAGATGTATTATACAAAGATCAGAGGATAAAACTGATGAGCGTTTGATTTATGCAAACCCCAATTCCAGTGAAGCTGGGACGCTGTGTAGAACATAAATAAAAACACAATGACTTGCAAATCCTTTTCAGCTTACTGAACACACTACAAAGACAAGATATTTAATGTTCAAACTGATACACTCTATTGTTTGTTGCAAATATTCACTCATTTTGAATATGATGCCTGCAACATGTCCAGAAGAGCTGGGACCGGAACATGTTTACCACTAGTTTACATCGCTTTCCTTTTAACGACACTCAGTAAGCAATTAGGAGCTGAGTACAATAATTGTTGAAGCTTTGGTGAATTCTGTCCCATTCTTGCTTGATGTACTATGTCGGTTGCTCAACAATCCAGAGTCGCCATTGTTGTATTTTGTACTTCATAATGCCTCACACATTTTCAATGGCAGACTGGTGTGGACTGCAGACAGACTAGTCTAGTGCCCCCACTCTTTTACTATCAAGCCACGCTGTCATAACAGAATGTGTCTTGGGATTGTCTTGCTGAAATAAGCAGGAATGTCCGTGAAAAGACGTTGCTTAGATGCAGCATATGTTGCTCCAAATCTGTATGTACCTTTTAGCATTAATAGTACCTTCACAGATGTGCAATCCACATCTAAGGGGCACTAACACACCCCATACTATCACAGATGCTGGCATTTGAACTTTATGCTGATAACAGTCTGGATGGCCCTGTTCCTCTCTAGCCTGGAGGACATGACCCCCATGATTTACAAAAATTATTTGAAATGTGGACTCGTCAGACCACAGCACACTTTTCCACTTTGTGTCAGTCCATCTCAGATGAGCTCGGTTCCAGAGAAACCAGCGGCATTGATGGGTGTTGTTGATATATGACTCTCACTTTGCGTAGTAGAGCTTTAACTTGTACTTGTAGATGTAGAGATGAACTGTGTAAAATGAAAATGTTTTTGTGAAGTGTTCCTGAGCCCTTGTGGTAATACAGTATCTCTTACAGAATGATGTCAGTTTTTAATGCAGTGCCGCCTGAGGGATCGAACATCACAGGTATTCAGTGATGGTTTCTGGCCTTGCAGATTACTTGCAGAAATTGCTCCAGATTCTGTAAGATTTTTGATGATATTATGGACTGTAGATGATGAAATCCCTAAATTTTTGAAATTGTACATTGAGAAATATTCTTAAACTGTTGGGCTATTTGCTCATGCACCTGTTGACAAAGTAGCGAACCTTTCCCCATCCTTGCTTGTGAACGTCTGAGCCTTTCGGGGATGCTCCCTTTATACCCAATCATAATAATCACCTGTTTCCATTCAACCTGTTCACCTGTGGAATGTTCCAAACGTGTTTTTTTAACATTCCTCAACTTTCACAGACTTTTGTTGTCCCCGTACCAGCTCTTCTGAAACGTTTTGCAGGCATTATATTCAAAATGAGCGAATATTTGCAAAAAACAAGAAAGTTTTTCAGTTTGAACATTAAATAACACATCTTTATAGTATTGAACATAGATTGAAAATGATTTGCAAAATCATTGTATTCTGTTTTTCTTTAAGTTTTGCACAATATCCCAACTTCTCTGGAATTGGGCTTTGTACAAAGATCAGAGGAGAAGTCTGATGAGCATTTGTTTTAGAAGTCAGTAGAGAAGAATATAGTCTGTCTACAGCAGTCAGTGTGTGTTCATTCCTTCTTGGATAACCAGGTACCTTTCGGAGAGGACGCGTCCACCGGTCAGGTTAGCCCCCTCGATGCTGAAGCAGCAGTTCTCCAGCATCTCTGGCAGAGGGTTTTTGAGCGTGATCTCTGCTGCCAGCTTCCGATTCTCCTTTGGTTCCCCCAGGATCTGCAGATTACAGTGACATCTGGGTGTTAGCTGATGCAGTGAGACCACATGGTCCTGGATTTTACATAAAAGTATTGTTCTCATGTTTAAATCTGTATCTGTGGCAGAAAATGATTGTACTCACTCTGACTTTGATCTCAGGATTTTCCAGCACAATGTTTCTCAACGCTATTATTGCATCCCCAGTTCTGTAGTCGATCAGCAGAGCAGCCAGACGGATTAAATTGTCCTCAGTGAGCTGGTCACCATATTTAGAGTAGTTCAGTCGTAGTGGAACCCGCCTCTCTGCCAGAACACAAGCAGTGCAAAATATTAGACAAATGATTCACAAACGACATTGTGATAACGTAACATTGTGTTTTTTTCCAGTGGTGGAACATAACTCAGAAGATTTATCCATATATGTAAGTACTAATCTGACTTACTTTATACTTATACTTCATACACCTTGTATGATACTTTTTACTACATGTGCAGTTACTTTCCATAAAAAAACATATGGAATATGTATGATATAAGGCAGGACAATATTAAAAGTACTAATCCTATGTAGTTTCCAACAATGTTCAAATTTGAATAAATCTCTAATGTATTTACTATCACGGTATATTTATTTATTACCTGACTATGGGATCAAATGCTCAATTTTAGCCAAACATTAACCTTTAATGTTACTTGTAGCTATTTCAATAGAATGAAAGATTATTATGTAAATATACTACTATATAGTATATCACTATTTTATTGAGTTACTTTGTAAAATGTTCTGCATGGCTAAATCAAATCACATCATGTATACGGTCATGGCTTTTATTGTGAAAGGTAATATGGAAAGTTATGACTGAAAAAAATTATGCTGTCTGTATTTTTTTAGATATCTAGCAGCATAAAATACATCTGGTGTGTTTAAGTAACGTTTTGAATATTCTTATAATGGACTGTAGTATCTCTACAATGAGCTCATACACCTGTTGACTGGCAGGTCATCTGTCCAAACATGTACCACAGGCTGCAACAAACCACGGGCTACTGGCTAGTTTGCCAACATCACTGACTGCAGTGTTAAGAAACCTCTGTTATTTTTATTTTGCTCACCTCCTCCTGGTGCAAGTTCCACATTGAGCAGATCTTTAAAGCCACAGTTCCCACCAAGATAACCACTGTAGGACACTGCACAGGATCCAAACACCAGACGGCATTTCTTGTCACTCTCCGTGTTGTTGGTGACAACAGCAAACACATCGAAGTCGCAGCCCTTCTTCATATCTGACGAGACTTTAATAGTGATGTTGAGACCAAGATTCTGCTGTTGCTTGAGCAGCTTGTTTTGGTGGTTTGCCTTTGTGAAAGCATCCCTCTCTTCATCAGATCCTGAGAATTAACAGGACAAAATCACAAAGAAAAATCCTAAATTTGATTATTTTTCAAAAGTCGCTGTGTAACAACATACAAACAGCCTCTTTAAGTCAATAAGAAAGTTCAAGCTTGTGAATATGACCTGATATTAAGAAAAACACACACACACTGATAAGGAAAATAGGAATTTAAAACACAAGAGACCCTCTGGTATTTACAGTGGTCTGTATAAATTCAATGATGCCTCATAAAACCAGAGTGGATTGGTGTGTTCTACCTTCAGGGTACTTGTAAAGATGAGTGATGTCCTCTCTGGCATCACTGCCCACACTCTTTGTGCTGATCTTCTGGCCCACCACTGTAGTAGTAGTTTTGACTTTGGTTGTGCTGCCATCTCGTTTCTTCATGAAGATCAAGTCATCAGCATTGACCTCAGCGAAGACAAACGGGGCGTCGTACTTGAATGTGAGCTCACCCTCCTTAATGGCCTTGAGAGGGACAGGGCCACAGCAGTACACTCCTGAAGCAAAGTGTCACCACAAAGATAAATGGAATGCAGTGAGCATCTCCTTCAATCAAGAATGACCTTACGGTCTCAAAGTGTTCCCTACCGTTACTTTTCTCTTGAGGTGTGGGGTCAAAGGCCTGCCAGCCGTTAAAACCTGGGGTAAGGTCAGGCCTCGTCATCCAGCTCTCCACCCAGCAGTGATAGTTCCTAAAGATTAAGTGCACACAAGCTGTCATTCTGATGTCATTACCAAAACTGAAGTTGAACTTTTCCTCACTGATTTTGTATAACGGTCTGTTGTTACCTTTTCATATGACCAAAATGCATCACCTGATCAAAAGTATTATTGCTAAATATCCACAAATTAGATCATTGCCTCAATCAACATGTGCACAATGGTTGAACTATTTGTAACAGATATTTTTTACACATATGAGATTTTATTGTAAATGTGTACTGAATTGATCAAAAGGTTCAGCTTTGTGCATTTTGAGTAGCCATTATGTGACCTTTAACTGTTATGTCAGCAGTAGTCTGCATCAAAAAATACTTAAACACCAGTCAGCTATAATGTTACAACAACTAACCAGTGAAGTGTTCAGAATGATGATTATATGGTTCCAGTGGCCTTTGTTGGTGGGTTGATGTATTGAACAGCAAGTGAACATTTAGCAGCAAATAGATCAAACTACTGTAAATAAGGATCTGAGCAACTGTGATGATGGGGCACGACTGGGTGATTGTATCCAAACCTAAAGATCTTTTTGGGTGTTCTAGTCTGCAGTGGCTAGTACCTCAACAAAATGGTCTAGGGATGAACAGCTGGTTTTCGGTCCAATTGAGTATTTGTGAAATGTGTTGGAAAAACACATCAGATTCATGAAGGCCCAACTTACAGGATTTGAAGTAGGTGTCACTATAATGTCTAATGTGTAATGTACTCACAGTTATTACAGGAGCTTTCTGGTAGAGCTCATGCCTTGGGTTAGAGCTGTTCTAACATAAAAAGGGCAATCTACAAAACATTATGTGGTAGTAATGTTTTGTTCTCTTAGATCCTCTACTGCACTGAGATCCAGTTGTCCTTCCTTCGTCATGGGGTTCTGTCCACTGCAGGACCAGGACCAGCAAACAAGACCCACAGTTTTGGGGATAACATTGAGCAGTCGTCTTGACATATACATCAACTTCAAATGTTCACTTGCAGCCTCAGTATATCCTACCCACTCACAGGTGTCATAGTCATAAGAAAATTGACGTTATTACTGCTTCACCTGTCAGTGGTCATAATGTTATGGGTGATCCATGTATACCGATAATATGTTTAAGCATTGAAACTATTTTGGATGTAAACAGTGACGTGGGGACTTGTCATTCCAACAGGATAAATGTGTTCATCAACTAAATATTTGTTTTTGATACATAAACTAAGAATTGGGAGCACATTGCAGGCTTTTGTTGGAAATCTACAGTTTGGGGCTGTTGGATATAAAAAAATGCACTTACTATTCTGTAAATATTAAAGATACAGTATTTAGAGAAATGTACCAAGGAAGCTGAGAAATACCATGACTATATTCAATTATACTTCTTTTTTGTGTCTGTTTTGCATTTGATTTATTCTACACCAGATTATAAAATACAATAGAAAAAAACAACAGTGAATTTAAAACAGCTTCTTCATTTCACACAATTATAGTATACAGTATTACCATTTTATGACTGCACCATTACTATGAGTTATTGTAATTCCACATCCCTACCTCCTATTGCACTGAACTGTAATGTAAATAAAACTGAACGAACCAAATCATATCTCTGGATTGAATTAGCTCTCCATTCTCATTGACGTAGCGTTCAATCACCAGGTTGCTGTTGGTGTCATGTGCTGACAGGTAGTTGGTGATGACTCGGCAGGGGATGCCCAGAGCTCTTGAAACTAAGACAGCATGAAAACAATGTAGTGAAGAGGCAGAAGAGCATATGGAATGTCTTGTTGTGTCTGACATCAATCAAATGTGTTTTGTAATGATAGGCTACTCAGCATTTCCTCTGTCATATCTTACTTGTACAGGCAACTGCAGCAAACACCCAGCACTGTCCGTAGAGGACGGGCTCACAGGCCTGTGTGTCCCAGTTACGCAAAATCTCCACACTGCCCCTCCAGAACATGGGGCTGACTCCGCCTTCATAACCGTCTGTCCATTTTCCCTTTAACACACCTTTGTCATCATTACAATTCACCTAACAGAGAGGGAAAAGGCAAATCTATCATCAATGAGAAACATATAGTATGAATAAGTCTATGTGACAAATAATGGTACAAATGTGCTACCATTGCACTCAGCACTCTGCACACATAGATGGGATTTCTTCTTCCTGAGCAGTCTTTACCAGGATTCCTCAGACATTTAGGGTTCATGTCCAAAATCCGCAGGCAGATGTCAAGGATTTCACTTTCAAACTGTGCCAACAATATGATCAGAGTGTAAAAAAAGTTAGATCAAATGTCATAGTTTGAAAAGAAAAAAGTGAATATGTACAGTATGCACTGCATTTCTGCCAAGCTCAGTGGTTGTGGTAGAATTTTACCAGTGGTCAGTGGTGAGTAGAATGAACAGAAGCTTTGGACAAGTACAAGTATTGTTACTTTATGATTATAGTGATTCAAGCAGAAGTACTCATAAGTAAAAGTAAAGAAACTACTCTGCCAGTGAGTAACTTCATAACATTGAATTTATTACTACCTCATATTCAAACAAAATATTCAACCAAATATTGTTTTCATTTTTGTTAATTTTATTGAATATTTGGATCATTTTGTTGCTAATTTTGTTGATTTTTGTTCATTTTGTTGAATTTTGTTTAGTTTTGTTGCTTATTGTATAGATTTTTGTGTAGTTATGTCGCTTATTTTGTTATTTTACAACAACTTTTGTTTAGTTTTGTTGCTTATTATATTGGTTTTTATTTAGTTTTGTTGTTTGTTTTGTTGATTTGTTGAACTTACTTATTTTGTTTTTTTTTTAACCAATGCTGATGTTCAGTTTGTTCACTTTTACTACATTTCTTACATATTTAGTTTTTGTTCAGTGGTTCTTGCTTATTTTCCTGATTTTTGTGAAATTGCTTGATTATTTTGTGCTACCTATTTTGTGGATTTTTTTGTTCATTTTTTGTAAAGGAGTAAATGTACTTCAGTATGACCTATCTCTGCTAGTAATGCCTTCCATGACATCACACTGATGAAGAAAAGCCCCGACCTTTACTTTTGTCAGAGGTGAATTCTCCTCTGTCAATGAGTCACCTCACAAGTACATTCTCTGCTATCACATCAGAAATTACCCAGACTCCTCCACTCCTCTGGTGCTGTCTGTCTGAATATGTGTGCATGAAGTGAGACTGATAAGATCAGTATTGTTGCTGGTACCTGGCCAAAGTTCCAGGGAGTGGGTATGGGAAATTTGTAGTTCCCTCGAAAGATGAGTCCATCCTGAGACAAGACATACTCTGCCAATTTCTGTTCATCCTCCATGTACACTGCATCTCCTGTCGCCAGGACACATGACAAGCAATGCAATAAATACACTGAATGTAAGACTGTCTACATTTCATGGAAGCTGAAAAGCACACGTTTCCTTCAGAAGCTCCCCTGAAAGGCACTGCCCTGAGCAAATACTGAAACCTAATCATGTCTTGACAAGATTCACATGACAGCTTGACTTATGATCTGTTTACTCACCTGGGCACCAAGGGTTAAAGAGCAGGATGAATTCAATCCGCGCTGATCGCCCCAGGGTCAGGGTGTAGCGGCCAATGGGTGCATCTGGGGCAGAGCAGATGGAGAGGGCCACCGTGTCTCCCGGGGGGCTGGTGACAGCAGCACTCCAGCGGGATGTGTCAATTTTAGGAGACAAGCCAAACGAGGCCCTGGTGCCATACTGCTCGATGGGCTGAGGGCCTGCATGTAACAGTGAGAATTGGTTGGGAAAAGCCAAGAGATTTTAGAGAAACATTTGTTTCATGGGAAAAGAAAGTCACATGTGAATGTTTTCCCACCATGTCTAAACTTAGACAAACATGTCTGGAATCTGCTCTCGTGCAGCAATACGAAAACTGTGTAATATTACCAAATTATAACTGATGATTGGTGCTCAGGACTCTTTGAATCTGGTAACTTGCAAAGATAGGCAGGCGTACATTTTTTTTGGGGGGAGGGGGTTGTCCCACTCAATCTTTGTAAAATGTCCATATGTTCCCCCAATATAACACTTTATATGCAGCTCTTTTGTTATGGCCATTTTGTTCATTGCATTTTCTTGATTACTTCATAATTTATGTTGATTTTGATTTAGAGCATTTTAATGCACTCTAAACCAGAGGGGAAGGTGTGTCACCAGGCAAACCAGGCAACTGCTTGGGGCACCAGACCAATAGGGGGCCCCAGAAAGCTGACAAACTTTAAAAACAGTAGTTGTGTTGGGTTATTTATACCATAATGGAGATCAACGCTAGCCATAGGCGGGGTCCCTGTGAATTTTTGCCTAGAGCCTAAATAGACCCAAGAAAATCCATTGGTCTTCATGGCACATTAAAATGAACAAAATAAGTTAAAATCTACTGCTTTACTCATTTAAAGTTCACTCTGCTGCTTATATTATTGTTTTTGTTCATTTGTCTTGATTATCTGGTATATTTTTGCTCATTTCCTTGTCTTTGTTTTTTCATGATCATTCTTCATTTTCATTCACTTTCTTGATTATTTTATTCAATTTGACTCATATTCTTGACTATTTTGTCTGTTTTTTCTGGTTATTTGGTATTTTTTTCAGATTTTCTTAGTTTGTTCATTGTCTTGTGTTGCACATTACATCAAGTACTGTACATTACATTACATTGTTTTGATTATAGTCTTCAATTTAGTTCATTTTCCTGTGTATTCTGTTTATTTAAAATAATATTCTTAATTATTTTTCTCATTTTTAAAAACATTTTCTTGACTTTTTCTATTAATTTTTCTTTATTTTCTTGATTATTTTGTCCTCAACCCCAGTATTCAGACAAAGTATATGCCCTTGCTTGCAAAAGTATGAGATAATTTGAAGTCATGACAAGCATCAGTCCAAAGAGTGAGATATTTGTATCTTCCACTGGGTGCAGCCAGTGAAATCAAGGTCAAGCTACACTGCCTGGCCAAAAAAAAAGTCACCACCTGGGTTTAAGTAAGCAAATACAGTAAGAGCATTTCCACAAGCACAATGCGAAGTGAACTCAAGGGATTGAGACTGAACAGCTGTGTAGCCTCAAGAAAACCACTAATCAGTGAGGCTAATCGGAAAAAAAGCTTCAATTTGCTAGGGAGCATAAAGATTGGAGTGAAGGTCATGTGGTCTGATGAGTCCAGATTTACCATGTTCCAGAGTGATGGGCGCATCAGGGTGAGAAGACAAGCAGATGAAGTGATGCACCCATCATGCCTTGTGTCTACTGTACAAGCCTGTGGGGGCAGTGCTATGATGTGGGGTTG